>PVKA01012273.1:0-58337 GCA_004027165.1 Ctenomys sociabilis
AAAAAAAAAAAAAAAAAAAAAAAAAAAAAAAAAAAAAAAAAAAAAAAAAAAAAAAAAAAAAAATGCTTATTACTAGTTATTAATGAGATAACTGAAACTACACATCTTTTAGAATGCCTGTTACTAAAGAAAAAGGTGTCAAGGTGTGTAGAAGAGGATCCTTGTACACTGTTGGTGGGAAAGTCAGTATAATCGTTGTGGAAAAGCAGTATGGAGCTTTCTCAAAAAGTGCCATGGGGGTGGGGAGATGGCTCAGTAGAATAAGCGCTTCCCTGGCAAGCGCAAGGGCTTCAGTTCAGTCCCCGGCTCTGCAAAAAAAAAAAAAAAGTGCCATGCCACCCAGCAATCCTATTGGCATAAATCAAAATGAAAGCTATCAGCTGCACTCATTGTGGCAGAAATTACATTATTTGTGACATGAATGTTATGCCCTCTCGGAGCCAGAAGCTGTGGGTGGACTCCCCCAAAAAAATCTTTCTCCCTTTAACTAGTGAATATCATGGTTTCCTTTTATTCATTTTTTGGTCAGCAACAAAAAATTAAAAGACACTTGGTAACTTCATTCCTTGGCCTACTTGAGCTAAAATTCTGACAGTGCACTTCAATTGTCAAAAAAACGTAGGTTGAAGTTTTTAGCTTTGGAATAGTTCATACAATTTGTACACATTTTAAATGTAATTCAGTTATCTCCAGATAACTAAAAAGATCCTTGGGATGTAGGTGGGGTTGGTCCTTGGAGTGGGAAAGGGTGGCTGCAGAGAAGGGAGCCATTATGGCTATGTATATTGAGGTTTTGTAGAAAAACACAGGCATTGCTGTTTTAGATGTTCATACTTCGTAACCTCTTCCTGCCTTTGGGGAATTGCCAAGAATGTGATGAAAGCCACATTCTTGCTGTGGAGACATAATTGTGAGTCCTCCCCTTTTCTCTTGTAGCTTATAAATTCAAATGGCTAGAAAATAGTATCTTACTGGGTCTTTGAGTAGAAGCACTGGTTGGGAAAGAGTATTCTGAAAATTGCAGTAAGAGTTTTGCAAAGAATTAGATGAGTATCCTAAATCCCCAATTCAACATTTGAAGCTGAAGGAAGCTGTATGTTTGTTGCATTGGCTGATGACTCAACACTTCAAACAGAAGCCAGGCATGGTGGTACATTCCTGGAACCCAGCACTTGAGAGGCTGGAATGGGAGGATTCCAAGTCTGAGTGCTACCTGGGCAACTTGGAGAGACCCTGTGTCAAAAAATAATTGTCTGGGGTTGGGGATATATAGCTCAGTGGCCTAAGTGCCTGCTTGGCAAATGCAAGATCCTGAGTTTCATCCCTGATACAAAAAAAAGGGGGTGGGGTGGGGGTAACTTAGTGGTAGAGCAGTTCTCTAGCTTGTGCAAAGCGGTAGATTCCCCAGCATGGCAGAAGGAAGAGAATCTTTATTTTTTTTTTTTTTTGTCTTTTTTGAGACAGGGTCTCACTATGCAGTTCAGGCTGGCCTTAAGCTCACTTTGTAGCTCAGGCTGGTCTCGAACTCACAACAATCCTCCTGCCTCAGCCTCCCAAGTGCTGGGATTACAGGCATGTGCCACCACGCCCGGCTCGAGAATCTTTAAAAAGGCTGGGGATTATAGTTTAATGTGAAGGTCCAGAGTTCAGTCCCCAGTATCACACACATATGAAAGATGTTTTTTTTGCAAAACCTACACGCCATATCTACCAACCTTTTATTTTTTCCAGTCTTGTTATGCAGCTGTTTCAGCATCTCCAGCACTGGGATTAGAGGTGTACACCACTATGTCTTGGTTTTGGTCATCAGCCTGTCACACCCAGGTGGGGCTGGCACAGCATGACCAGGAATGGAACCTGGGTCCTTGCCCTTGCTAGGAAGGTGCTTAGACTGCTGAGCTACCTCCCCAGCCATCTGTAACGTTTTATTGTCTCTAGGACTGATTTCATGCATATATTTTCTATATATTCCAAAAGCTCCAGTATGGTCCTGTGTATCATACATAGTCAGTATATTGTGCTAGATATCATATAGTCGGTATATAATCCCAGGTATGTATCTGCGTCAGGTGGAGAATACTTGTAGAAATAATTATTTGTATACAGGGTATTGAAACATGACTTTAAATTGGGCCAAATTATATCAGTACTGCTGTGGTTTGAAACTTAATCCCCTAAATCATGTTAACGGTATTTGGAGGTGGTGACTTTCAGAGGTGATTGGCTCACAATAGATCTCTATTCATGGATAATGAACTAATGGGTTGCAGCATCTGTTAAGTGAGCTTTCTCTGGCACTTACTCTTTTGCCATATAATTGATGCCTTTTGTCATGAAGCAGCAGGGAGGGTCTTAACAAGGTGGTGAGTTAATGTTGCCACCAGGTTCTTGGGGTCGCCACCAGGTTCTTGGGGTCACCACCCCTCAGAACGATGAATTCAAGATTTTTTTCTTTTTTTTTTTTTTTTTTTGAGACAGGGTCTCTGTGTAGTACAGGTTTGCATTGATCTCACTCGAGCGATGCTTCTGCCTCAACTTCAACAGTGCTGAGATTACAGATGTGTGCCATCATGCTTGGCCAGGACTCAATAATGTCTATGCTTTATAAAGTACATAGTATGTAATATTCAGATGTAGCAACAAAAAAGATTAAGACAGGTTCACCTATAACAAATTGTTAGCTTGTGTGATCTAGAATGGTTTTGATTACATTGGTGACAAGAGATTTTGACTGCAGTTACTCATCTAAATTGGAGATGAGGCCGGGCGTGGTGGCGCATGCCTGTAATCCCAGCACTCGGGAGGCTGAGGTAGGAGGATTGTTGTGAGTTCGAGACCAGCCTGAGCTACAAAGTGAGCTTAAGGCCAGCCTGAACTGCATAGTGAGACCCTGTCTCAAAAAGACAAAAAAAAAAAAAAATAAAATAAATAAAATAAATAAATTGGAGATGAGGTTATGATAGGAAGTTAAAGGCAGAAAAGAGAACACTTGAAGATTAGTATGTGATGTTTTAATTATATCCTGCACTGAGAGTTAGATATTGAAAAAAAACTGTTGAGTAGAGCACTACCATTTTGTTTGACAGTGTTTATGCAGTTCAGGTTGGTCTCAAATTCACAGTGAGGCAGAACATCCTTCTGCCTCAGCCTCCTGAGTGCTGGGATTACTGCACCACCACGCCTGGCCTGAGTGCTGGTATCTGTAGGCCAGGATGGCAATGGAAGATCCTTCCTTTGAAGTGAACTTGACTCAGTGGTCACTGCCAAGATTATTGTGTCAGAGACAGCACAGTCATGCTTAGCATTGGGAATACACTGAGAAATGAGTAGGTGATTTTAGGAAACATCATAAAATGTACATACACAAACCTTGATGGTATTGGTCATTCATGGTACAATGAACAAACAGAAAATGTGGGGCTGGGGAGATGGCTCAGTGGAATAAGTGCTTCCCTGGCAAGTGCAAGGGCCTGAGTTCAATCCCTGGTTCCGCAACAACAACAAAAAAGAAACAGAAAAAGAGACATCTGAGCTGCTGCTTGCATAAAATGGCACGTAAACCTTTCTTTTTGAATGAGTAAAGTAGTAACTAAAAGTACAGAATAATACATAAAAACATTCATGATCATTATCAAGCTTTTTTTAATGTACTTTATATAACTGCATGTGCTATACTTCATTTTTTTCCATCATCAGCTCAGATGCAATGTTTAATGTGTTGTGCTGTTACAGGAGGTATGTTATCACTAGGCAACGGATTGAGCATCACACATGTAGTCTGTTGAAACGTAATAGTGCATGTCCATAGTTCACCTAATTGCTGGAATAGAAAGGTGGGTATGGTTACAACAGCCATCAGGACTCAGGATAATCAGTAGTCTTATAAGGTTTTGCTTTGATTAGCTGATCAAATGATCTCTAGCACCAGAAGCTAACTGCATGAGCCTACTGATCTGTGTAACTTACAAGTCTGATTTTTTTATTTTTTTGTCTTTTTGAGACAGGATCTCACTATGCAGTTCAGGCTGGCCTTAAGCTCACCTTGTAGCTTGGGCTGGTCTCTAATTCACAACGATCCTCCTGCCTCAGCCTTCTGAGTGGTGGGATTACAGGTCTGTGCCACCACACCCGGCTACAAGTCCGATTTTAACCACTACTGTTGTCACAATCTCCAATACCTAGGAATGATTTCATTCCTATTCCTGGATTCCTTTAAGATAGTATTTATTTTTTTTTTTTTTTGTCTTTTTGAGACAGGGTCTCGCTATGCAGTTCAGGCTGGCTTTAAGCTCACTTTGTAGCTCAGGCTGGTCTCGAACTCACAACAATCCGCCTGCCTCAGCCTCCCGAGTGCTGGGATTACAAGCATGCGCCACCACGCCCGGCTTAAGATAGTATTCTGACAATAGTATCACAAGTATGTATTGTATATCCTCTCTGCTGCTTCCTCTCTGTAAATGTGGTCATTCAGAGTGTTTGTGCATTGCAGAAAGAAATCCCAGATCTTTGGGGAATACTGTTCTTAAATGGAGTTTTGACACAAGTTCACCTACTCAAAACTGGCCTCTGGGTTATTCTCCCATTTTCTTTTTCATTTTATGTATTTGGTACAGGGTCTCACTATGCAGCTCGGACTGTTTTCTGCCTCCTCAGTGCTGGGATTATAGACGTGTGCCACAAGCATGTGGGACTGGGGATTGAACCCCGGTCCCTGTGCTTACCAAACCAGGTGCTTAGTCTGCTGATCTCACTAGCCCTCATTTTCTGAGCTTATAGTTACAGTAGTAGTAACACACTCATTTCTTGAACTAGTTTCTTACATTTTAAGGGAAGAATATAAGTGATGTCATTTTACAGTGTGGTCAACACTGGCAGTGTCCCAAATTATAGCTGCTGTTAGGGGAACAAGATTGCTAATGTAGAACTTGATGAAAAATTTAAAAGTACTTCTTTAGGTTAAGTTTTAAGCTTCCAATTTTTTCTCTGGAAAATTTGCCTTTACATGTGAAATTAATATACCACATATATACGTTAGAGGTTATATGTTTATCAAATTAGGCTCTCTGCATAAACTTCATGTGAGCACTGACCAGTATGTCTTGCTGATGAACACTTAGCAAATTTTGACACTGATCTTCAATTTAACATGTCCATATGATTAATACAAGCGCTGGGCTGGGGAGATAGCTCAACAGTGTAAGTGCCTACTTGGCAAGGTCTTGAGTTTGATCCCTAGTACCAAAACAAAGCAAAACAAGGGCCAGGGAGATGGCTCAGTAGAATAAGTGCTTCCCTGGCAAGAGTAAGGGTCTGAGTTCAATCCCTGGTTCTGCCAAAAAAAAAGGGAGAACAAAACAAAACACCTAATAGATAATACAAGCACTAGTTTGCTTCCTGGATTTACTGTAGTTTTAAGTTATATAAAAACAGACCAGGGAGATGGTTCAGTGGAACAAGCAATTCCCTGGCAAGTGAAAGGGCCTGAGTTCAATCCCTGGTCCCCAACCCCCTTCAAAAAAAAAAAAAAAAAGAGCATTTCTCTTTGTGTTCATTTGTAATGCAATTTTAATAGGCAAAATTAGAGTACATGATTTTTTATTTGGGTGGCTGGCTCAGTCTGCCTTAGGGGCAGGGCTGGTGTGACGTAGGTAGTATCCAACCATGATCCCTACACTAAGGAGGTGCTTTAGATCTTGCTAGCTCTGGAGTAGATGATTTTTTTTTTTTAATAGCCACAGAAATTAACTTGCCTTTTACCTATTCTTTTATTTTACTGAATGTAACTGGAAAAAGTATCCTCTGTACATGCTGTAATGACAGATTTTCCTTTATTTCTGCTAAATTAACTGTGTTCATCTACTCCATCTTCCCTATCTAGAATTTTATGTCATGGGAGCATTTTTTTATGTAGTGTTTGGGGGGCTGCCAGGTAGCTCAGTTTAAAGCACCTGCTTGGGCACAGGGGACTGTGATTCGATCCCCACCTCCATAAGCCCCACCAGACCCACCTGAGCTAGCCAAAAAAATAAAAAATCCTTATGCAGTGTTTTCAAACCTTTTAGTTATGAATGTAGCACCCTCCTACAGCTTAATGGCTGTAAAGTTACTTCCCTTTCAGAAATAATATGGATTAAATCACTGAGACAAAAACCTAAACTTTACATCAAATCTGTTCACCTAAAATTTCATATTCAGATGAAGCATTCAAGAATATTAATACAAACAAGATTTTTTTTTCTTATTTTTATAATTATGTTAGTTTGGGCAACTATTACAAAAAGTTTACACAAATATACACATACAACAAAACTAGAAAAACGAACTAAAGGAAAGCAATTCCAAAAAAATCTTCACTTTGTTAAGGTGACAATTTTTACTTCTGATTGGTAGGTAGCACAATTAACTGAATGAACAGTAGACATGCATTAACTGAGGCACTCAAGATCACCCAATCTATTTAATTCAAAATACCTTCTTGCAATTTCACTATTTGTGAAGTCATATTAGAACAATGGTCTTAGTGCGTTGGACAGAAGTTTTACATTGAAGTTTGGTCATTCAGATTACATATTTGTAAAAAAAATGTATTTTATTTCAGGCAAGTAATTTCTTTTGGGGGATGGTGGTAATACCAGGAATTAAGCTTAGGACCTCACACTTGTCAGGCAGACTGTGCTGCTGAGCTATAATCTTGGCCCTTAATTTCATGAAAGCTAGGAATAAATTAAGAAAACCAATGTATAGAATATGGTTTCTTAAAAATGGGAAAATAAATTTCATCTTTGTATTTATTAAATACATGAATGACCCGGAACACTGTTGTTTCTACTGTCATTTTGGTTTCATTTGTATACTAACCAAACAAAAACTTAAATATCATGGTTCAGTGCAAGTAAAAACATGATTGAGAATAGTAAAGCAGGGCTAAGGACATAGCTCAGTGGCAGAAGTGCCTGCCTGGCAAGCGCAAGGTCCTGAGTTCGATTGCCAATGCCAAAAAAATGAAAAAAGAACAGTAAAGCATAAGAACATGAGCATGGTGGAACACATCTGTAGTTCCAGCTTTTCAGGAAGCTGAGGCAGGACTGATTAAATTTAGGATTTTCAGGCCAGCGTGGGTGACACAGCAAGATCTGGCCTTAAATAAGGCTAGGGATTTAGCTTAGTGTTAAGTGCCTCCCTAGCAATGTATGAGGCTCCAGGGTTTGATCTGCTGTACTAAAAGGGAAAAAAGAATAGTAAAGGATGGATTCCATAATGTATGTGAATTCTCAACACTAACCATGTGAAAATTTACTGAATTATTAAATAGGGTGATCTCAGTCAGAACCCTGGTTTCATATGAAATGTTTCCATTAAAATTTTAAGTTTTCTTTAAAATAAGAAAAACTTGAAAAGCTTCCAAACCAGCTAAGTTAGAAACTGCTAATTTTCTGAATGAAAGCAGCACAGTTTTTTATTTTCATATCACTGAATTGAAAGAATAGAAAAAAACTACAGTTGGTACACAGAACCACCGTGCCACCTACACGGACACTTGAGAATAAATTCTTCCCTCTTTACCATCTTCTGCAGCTACCTGCTTCAGCTTTGTCATTCACTGACATTTCCACACTGTCAGCTACTGAATCCTCGGATGCTGACTGCACATGGCCTTCTGATTGTCCTCCAGTGTAAGTGGGGGTGCTATACTTTAAAAGGATAGATTTAAACTGGATCAGAGGTGCATCTGTACGAATACCCATTGGGTCAAAATGAGTTCGGCTTACTCGAAAGCCTGCTTGAGAAAGATAGCACAAAAACTTTTTTAACCTGCAATAAGATGAAAAAAACAAATTACTGTATTGGTATGTTATTCATAATGATCTTAAAATGTGGTACATAAACTTGGCCATTCATGGCTGGCTTACTTTGGCATGTTCATTCCTTTAATGCTGTGTCTGTGGATGTTGTAATAGAAGGGAGGATGTTCAGTAAGGACATCAGTCTTTTGCTTCTTGACTAAATTTGTAATCATTTCATTATTTTTTCTCTTTCCTGAAACAGACACACATAGTAGACTTAAAAATTATAATTAAGTGCTTTTATAACTATACTTCCAAGTCTAAATACCCTGATAGACCATTTCAACCTACTTGCCCAGCTTCTTAAAATGAGGTAATTTATTTTAAGTATTTTCATTGCTCCTTACATAATTTTAACATTTATTTCCTGAGTCAGAATGTCTTTTCTACTGAGGCTCAGAATACCAAAATAATTTTGGGTAATAAGAGCAAAGTAGGAGGCACAGCAGTAGCTGATTTCAAGCTATACTACAAACCAATAGTGATTAAAAATAGCATGGTACTGAAACAAACTGACATATGGATCAGTGAAACAAAACTGAAGATACAGAATCCTTAGACATACTCAACTATTTGATCTTTGACAAAAGGACCAAATGCATATACTTGAGGAAAGACAGTTTATTCAAGTGTTGTTGGAAGAACTGGTTATCTGTTAGTAGAAGAATACAACTGGAACCTTATCTCTCATTATATACTAAATTAAAATCAAAATGGAGGGCTGGGGAGTGGGACAAGTGCTTCCCTGGCAAGCACAAGGGTCTGAGTTCAATCCCTGGTTCTGCAAACAAAACAAAACAAACAAAAAAAACCATCAAAATGGATCAAAGGTCAAGGTCTAAATGTTAAACTAAACTTTCTGGAAGGCATGTACAGGAAAGGATTTTCTAAGCAGAACGTAGGTTGCAAAGGAAACACTCGCAAGAATCAACAAATGGAAACATTTCACACTAAAAAGTTTCCTATAGCAAAAGAATCAGACTAAAGGGACAAAACTACAAAATGGAAAAAAATGTTTGCCAGCTACTCCTCAGACAAATCTCTAGAATATACAAAGAACTGGAAAAAAAAAAAATTAAATCATCTAAAAGACTCAGGGCAGGCCAATTAGCTCAGAGGATTAAAGTGCCTACAAGCAGGGACTAGGGGTTAGATACCCAGGCCTACCATGCCCTGCCGCCCCCGCCCCCGCCCCCGCAGCACTGCTGAGACAGCAATTGAGACTGGGCCTGGTGGTGTGTGCCTGTAATCTCAGCTCTTGGGTGGCTGTAAACAGGCAGATTACTACAAGTGACATCTAGCAGTGAGACCCTGAACAACCTGCAGACCCTTCCCTAAAAATACAAAACAAAACAAAAAAGCCAAAATAAAATTAAAGATTCAACAAATGAGCAAGAGAAATGAACCAACAGAGATAGAAATACAAATGCTCACTGATGAAAAAAGCCCACCATCTCTGGCCATTAGAGAAACGCAAATTAAGACAATGCTAATTCCATCTTATTCCATGGAGATAAGTGTGATGAGTCCTCAAAAACTAAAACTAGAAATTCCATTTGAACGAACTATTTCTCTCTCCATGTATCTTCCCAAAAGAGGTAGATATCGTATTACAGTGCATTCCCATGTTTAGAGCAATACAACTCATAACAGCTGTATCTCAGAAGCAGCTTACATGTCCATTAGCAGACTGAATGGATACACAAAATGTATTATTCACAGTGGAATACTAACAAGCCTTAAAGAAGGATAAATCTGAGTCACCTGCGGGCAAAGAGATGTACCTTAAGACCATAATTTTTAATGAAATAAAAATCAAGACAAGACAGAAGAATAAATGTTGCAGTTTTTCTTAAATGAGAAACTCAAAAGTATAAATAACAACAGATAATATGAAATAGGGAGACAGATTCTCTACAAATAGGAAGGGGAGCCAGACAGGATTTATAAAGATGTGTTATGTATGCACTTCCACCACAATGTAATCATGTACAGCAAACATACAAATAAACATAAAAAATAGTAACAAGATTCTGTAAATACTAGTTTTACTTCCTTAATTTATATGCAAGAAAGATTTAAGAGATTTAAAGCATTTTAAAGGCATATTTTTAACCTTATTATAAAAAGAATTTAAGACAATTCTGAAATGGATGGACCTGGCCAAGGTACCTAATTAATGGCACAGAGTAATTTTCTTTTTTCTTTTTTTTTTTTTTTTTTTTGAGACAGGGTCTCACTATGCAGTTCAGGCTGGCCTTAAGCTCACTTTGTAGCTCAGGCTGGTCTCGAACTCACAGCAATCCTCCTGTCTCAGCCTCCCGAGTGCTGAGATTACAGGCGTGCGCCACCACGCCCGGCACAGAGTAATTTTCTTAAACCTAATGTTCCTTATGGTATACTCATGCCTCTTTGTCATCCTTCAACAGGAGTTTATAGTTTTAGGTGATTTACATGTTAGCAAATTAGTTGAAGACACCAATAAACATGACTAGAAAAAGCATAATTTATTAAACCATATGATATTAAGAGGAATTTATGTTCTTTGAAGATCAACAATAAACTATTGAGCAACTAATACAAACTTAAGTTTGTTATTATAGACCTCTACTTTTGAGTCTTAAGGCTATTATTTTTAATCTGTATTTGAAACACACCTGACATCAGCGTGTGTGTTACTAGGGATTCTACCCAAGGCCTTCGTGTTGAGTTACATCCCCAACTCTTTTTATTCTTCTATTCTTTTTTTTTTGTGGGAACTGGGGATTGAATTCAGGCCCTTGTGCTTGCCAGGGAAGTGCTTATTCCACTGAGCCATTTCCCTGGCCCCTGTACTCTTCTATTCTGAGACAAGGTCTCATTAAGCTTTTCAGGCAGAAACTCAATTTGTAATTCTTCTGCCCAGCCTCTCAAGTGCTGGAATTACAGGTTTTTTGACTTGTCTGAGGTAACACTAGGCAGTCAACGTGGCTCTGGTATTGTGATTTTCCTGCATATGTTTAGCTTAGTATCTGCACTTATTTTTTTATAAAGCATAATGAACTCTAGATAGTAAAGCACTAACGGGTTGGATATCTCAGTAGAGTAAGTGCCTGCCTGGCAAGCGCAGGGTCCTGAGTTCAATTCTCAGTGCCACCAAAAAAAAAAAAAAATAATAATAATCTTTTCCTGGGGAGATGGCTCAGTAGAATAAGCGCTTGCCTGACAAGTGCAAGGGCCTGAGTTCAACCCCTGGTTCTGCAAAGAAAAAAAAAAAAAATAAATAAACCACTAATATTTTAACTGTAACTTTTTGGTCTGAATCAGGAATATCTAATGCAAATATAAAGTATGCATGTATCCTAAAATCTATAAAAGGCTATATAGTAGGGTGTACTGGATAATCAGATGAACTGATTTATTGCAATTCATACTGATGTGTAATTTTAAAAGAGTAAATAAAATTTACTCTTTTTAAAACATTGGTCTTGCTGTATAGTTTGGCTTTGAACTTGCCCAATACAGCCTAGGCTGCCCAAGCCAGCCACTTTCCTGCCTTGCCACTTGAGTGCTTGGATCACAGGTGTGCACGACCATAGCTAACTGAAAAAATATTAATGTTAATGCTACAATTTTGTCATTAGTTGATCTTTTTTGGTTTATACAGTTCTTTATGACCTTATAGTTTCTCTTGGAAATGCTTAATTGTGTACTGTGTAAATACTGTTAAGTTTTACTATAATTTGGTTATCAGCACAGTGTGTTGAAAATGTGGTTTATTTTTATATTTTTTCATTCATGTGTTTGGTACAGGATCTCACTACGCAGCTCAGACTTGTATTGATCCTCCTGTTTTCAGCCTCTCCAGCACTGGGATTACAGGCCTGTGCAACCAGCAAATGTATTTTTAGAAGGCTACGAAGGCAATCTCTTCTCTTATTGCTTTTCTCTTTATGTCTTTTGTGGTCATCTACACATATATATTTATACACATACAAATACATACATACCTTGGGCAATGTAATCTGTTGTGGTATCATCTGTAGTTTTAACACATACACCATTTTCTTCTAAAACAAAAAAAAATAGGAAACATTTTAGAGATGAAATTAAGCAGTAATTTAAAGTTCAAATATGTTCATGAAATTTTACATAAACTGCAATTTCATACAAGAACATGTAGGAAATTGTGTGGCCAAAAAAGGCTGTAAGAATTATATATTTTAATAGCAGCTTCTCATTATTTATGAGAGGACTAGGATATTTAGTAGATCCACTATCATAGCCAAGACTACAAAAGCGTACTGATACTGAGGAGAAAAAAATTGTAGCTTTACTGCACAATTATGTGTAAATCCATTTTCTTGGTCTCAACAGACATTAGCAATGGTCATACCATGCCTAGAATTATTTCAGGTTTGTTCTTCTAGAAAATAGGCATACAGTATAAAATAGGTATACAGTATTAAAGTTTTTATCTACTAAAATTAAAAACAAGGAGACATTTTAATAAAATGATATTCATTTCAGGCCCCTGAGTATAAATCTGAAGAAAACTATATAATCATAAAGTTTTAGCAACCAAATTATGATTAGACTTAGTAGAAGATTTAAAGCAATACTGCTTTTGATTATAATATCAAAAGATAAAAATGATACAATATTTTGGTAACCGATTTGTAAGCTAGCTAGTATTCAATTAGTCACCTTGCTTGTTGAGGTTTGAAGTTACATGAACTGAAAACTGACTCTGAGGAGTACACTCTGATTCAAAGATTAATGTTTTTATTAAGGTCTGAATGTCATCCAACCCATGGTGAACAGATTCAAACAACATTCTTTTGAGAAATCCAGTATTAAAAAGGGAACTTGACCTGAAAAAAGAAAATCATATATAGAGAATTGATCTGAGAAATGTTTATATTAAGTCTCCATAATTTAACCTCAATTAAAATATGTAATTAATTATAGGATAGTAATATTAGAATTCAAAAATAATTTCATATGTTTATTTACTCATTTTCTCTTTTTTTGTCAATTTAGTTCTTTAAATAGCTATGGAAATTTCATTTAAGTTAAATCAGTAAAAATTTACTCTTTAGGTAGTATATTACTATGAAATGTGAGGATGGTGGGGGGGTGGGGATGTGTAGAGGATATACTTGAACATAAAAGGCAGCATTAACCCTATAAAAGCCTGTAAGTCTAGATGGGAATATAACGTAATGCAGGGATCTTCACAATGCACATTCTAGCCAGTAACAGAAAATCACTTTTTTCCCCCAAATAAAGTCTCACTCTATACATAATCCACACTGGTCTTAAACTTGCTATGTAGTCCAAGCTGGCACTGAATGAAGGATCATCCTCCCCCAGGCTCCTGAGTACTTGGACTACAAGTACATTGAATCATGCCTAGCTTAAGAGTATGGGGAGATCACATTAAAGAATTACACAGGATGGAGGTAGTATGGTTCAAAAATGGCCAGGAAGTGAGTTTGATATGCTCCCCATTTGGGAAATCACATGTATAACTGAGAAAATATGAAATTTCAAGTTACATATCCTGGTTTTACCACTTACTAGCTATGTGATCTTGAGAAATTACTACTTCTGTACAAGAACAAATGCAATAGAAATTATTGCTTATATTCAGCATGAAACTGAAAATAAAAGTTCTCACAAACTTGTTATTGGGGAATTAAATGAGATAATAGGTGTATGATGATTAGTACAAAGATTATCCTTAAATAAAAGATAGTTCTACTTATT
The DNA here is from genome assembly GCA_004027165.1 of Ctenomys sociabilis. Lineage (NCBI taxonomy): Eukaryota > Metazoa > Chordata > Mammalia > Rodentia > Ctenomyidae > Ctenomys > Ctenomys sociabilis. Next base: position 13,596 of record PVKA01012273.1, read on the forward strand.
AGGGTTATCAAATATATATGAAAGGATATATAATTTTATTTTTGGTGGAACTGGGGATTGAACTCAGTTCAATTGAACTTGCCAGGGAAGTGCTTATTCTACTGAGCCATCTCCCTGGCCCTGAAAGGATATATAATTTATTTTTTATTAATTTTATTGAGAAACAGCAATGAGATAGTTTCAAAACCAATTAGGACAGTTTCAATAATTAGTACTTTGCATATTGTTGTCTTTGTAGTGGTTATTCATAGTACAAGACACAGACATGATATCCTGTCCACAAACACTATTAGTACAAATTTTTCTATTTACTTAATTAAGAGAAAATAGCTGTATATCTATCCTAACTATTTTGAATGTACAGATACAAAATGGTCCTTCATTTGTATCCCCTTTTTTACAAAAGTTACATTTCTTGCTTTATCTTGGTCTCAACTGTCCAGAGAAAAACGAAATACAAAAAGTAAAGCTGTATTAATATGCTGAGTTGTAAAAGGCTCAAGGAAACTACGTCTGACATTGCCAGTCCTTCAGATAACCCACTACTATTATGGACCACTGGACTACATTGGAATATTTTGCTGAATTCACACACCTACAATATTTAAATGGCAATAGAATACCCATCTGACAAAACCACACACAAAAAAGAGGATTTGTTTTGAAAAGCCCATAAAAGGAAATAACTCCCCCATCTCCATGTATGCTGTGAACTGACTGTTATCAGTAGCTTTTTCATTAGTCCTAGGCCTATACTTGGGAGGCTCATGGGGAAGAAGGGAGAGACAAACTGTGGTGACAATCTATAAAGGTGTCAGAAAAGATCTGAGATTAAACACAACACAGGAAAACACCTTCCCAGCTTAAACCCCATGTGGAGACGGATGGGTCAGGTCCCATGCAGCAGGCCACGCAGCAACATTTCCCCTGGAGCACCAGGGGAACGCTGCTGCAATGATTAACAGGGCAAAGAGGGTGTCACTCTCCTTGTCCTGGGCACTGACAGGGACTCAAGGGATCCCAGAATCCAATCTCGGTTATACTCATCGGCTCCAAAGGCAAAGAGAATGCCCTCCTTCAGCCTCTCCTTGGCATGTGCTGCCCCATCCTCTTGTGCTTATAGATGCGCTTGTGCCCAGAGTACCTGTCCATCTCCTGGGCAGTAATGTGCCCCTGGGGTAGGAACATGGTATTAATAAAATTGGGGGCCTCTGGGAGCTGTTGTGGTTGAGGATGACAGAGCTGAGGTCCCCTCTGTTACCAAGTTTGATGAGATCCTCTGTGGTGTAGGGGATCTGAAACCCGCCTACTTACAGGTGCTCCTGCTGCAAGAGGGTCCGGTTCAAAGCAAAGACAACTTGCACATCTTCCGAAGGGCATGGGTGCTCACTATTACCACAGATTATAGCCTCCTTTAAATTCCACTTCCTACAAGATCCTGAGTTCAATCCCGAGTCAAGGATATATAATTTTAAAGTATCGAATGAGCCGGGCGTGGTGGTGCAGGCCTGTAATCCCAGCACTTGGGAGGTGAGCTTAAGGCCAGCCTGAACTGCATAGTGAGACCCTGTCTCAAAAAAAAAAAAAAAAAAAAGTATCGAATGATCATGTCAAGTGTGGTGGTACATTAACCCCAGCATTCCAAGGGGTTGAGGCAGGAGGACAACAAGTTCAAACCCCTAGTAATTTAGTGAGATCCTTTCTAAAAAGATACTGGGGCTGTAGATCAGTATAAAGAACCTACACTGGAATTCTGGACCCAGCTATTCTATTAACTGCCGGTGTTTTCTTTTTGTGAATCTGGGGCCCTTGCACTGATGTACATACCCACCCATTTTTACTTACAGTATTTTGAGATAGGGTGTCTGCTAAGTCATTGAACTTCCCAGGCTAGGCCTGAACTTGCAATCTTCTGGCCTTCACCTACAGTCTAGTTAACTAATTTTTCAGGTCATTTTTAGCAAGCATTTAAAAACACTGCCCTGGGCTGGTCAAATAGCTCAGCATATTAAAAGTACCCATGAGCCGGGCGTGGTGGCGCAGGCCTGTTATCCCAGCACTTGGAAGGCTGAGGCAGGAGGATTGTTGTGAGTTCAAGACCAGCCTGAGCTATAAAATGAGTTTAAGGCCAGCCTGAACTGCATAGTAAGACCCTGTCTCAAAAAGACAAAAAAAAAAAAAAAAAAAAAAAAAAAAAAAAAAAAAAAAAAAAAAAAAAAAGACAAAAAAAATAAATAAAATAAAAGTACCCATAAGCAGGTGCAAGGGGCCTGAAGGTTTGATCTTCTTTCTGGATTCAGTAATCTGTTACTCTTAATTTCCCTAGTTCTTATATCAGTAAGTAGGTTCGCTATACAGATGATACAGCTGAGTCAGTTTTGGAAGATAAGCTGTATTATTCTTTATTATTTATAAAGGATGAAGATAAAACAGTGGGCATCAGCACAAACATTATTTTCTGTTTGAATACATTTTTAAGATTTAGTAGATAGCTAAACCTTACTCTATAAATGAGAAAATTTACAGTGATTTGTATCACATTATAGCAATCTTAAATTTTCAAAAATTTTTATTTTTAGCAATCTTAAAAGTTTTTTTTTTTTTTTTCTTCTGTATTTAAGGCAGGGCCTATAGGGTGTACAGCGTCTCACTACTACATAGGACCTATAGTGATCCTCCTGTATTCAGCCTCCCAAGTGCTGGGATTACAGGCACGTGCCACCACGCATAGTCTCAATTGCTGTCTCACTGCACCCCAGGGGTGGGACCAGGCTGGCAAAGCACCCGGAGGATTGGAGCTCGAGACTGAACCCTGGCAACTGCGCTCTGCCTAGGCAGACACTTTAGTTTGCTGAGCTATGTAGTCGCCCATTACTGTGTTTTTTAATACCTTAGTTTTTAATCATAATCTGTGTTAAACTTTATTATTAGAGATAATTATAAAACTTTTAAGATTGCTGGGCCAGCCAGATAGTTCTGTGGACTAAAGTGCTTGCTTAGGCAGAGCACAAGGGCCGGGGTTTGATACCCAGTGTGAGTGCTGGCCCTGCCCCCAGGGCGTGCTGAGACTGAGTGTGGTGGTGTGTTTCTATAATCCCAGTGCTTGGGAGGCTGAAAACAGGAGGATCACTACAATTATGATCTATGTAATGAGACCCTGTACACCCTGTAGACCTTGTCCTAAATTAAAAAAACAAAACAAAAAAAAAACCCTGTAGAAACTACAGACATATTGGCACATGCCTGTAATCCTGTCACTTTGGAAGGCGGAGGATTTGAGTTTCTCACAGGCAGTTCAGCAGTGACTTGGCAAGATTCTGTCCCAAAACAAAAACTAAGAATAGAGCTGGTGTGGTGGTGCTTCCCTGTAATCCCAGTACTCCAGAAGCTGAGGCAGGAGGACCACTGCAAGTTCCGAGACCAGCCTGGGCTACAAAGTGAGCTCAAGGCCAGCTTGAACTGCATATCAAGACTCTGTCTCAAAAAGACCAAAAAAAACCCCAAAGGTTTGGGATGTTGTTTAGTTGAAGGTCCCCATTCCATCCCTAATATTGAAAAGTAACATTTTGAAAAGGGTTCAGGGTATATTTTGGTAGTGGAGTGCCCCCTGTTGATTCCTGATTACTGCAAGAACAATAGGAATAGGAACAGTAGCAGCAGCAACAAACACTAACTTGTTACTAACGATGGAAAAGCACCCACCCATAAAATATTTCCAGTTGTATTCCATCTAAGCAGCCTTTACCCTCTTACTGAAAAGTAATTTCCATACTTGATCTTAGCCAGAAGGCTGAGAAGGGATGGAAAAAAAGGTGAAAAAGGTAATTCCTCTAAGATCTTTTATATTAATTGGTTCTTCCATAGAAATCACCACTGTCACTTTATAATTGTGATTTTGTTCTACAACTATCAATTTTAAGTCTTTTTTTCACCATTCAGAAATGAGTCATCTAGGCTGTAGCTAAGACAGGTTCTCTTTTTACTCCAAAGTTTCTTTGCTTTGTCACAAACTAACGAGAACATTAAAAGAGTGGAGGTTCAGAATCATAGCAAGAGAATATTATCATAATAATATGCCTGGACTTAAAATGGAATCTAAGTTTCCTTGGCTTTTACCACACAGTCAAAAATTGACAATAAATAAATCAGTATCTCAACAAATTCTGAATATGTCATTATGCTTAGGCACATACCAGAGAGGTCCAAGTTCTATTGCTGTCTTTCCAGGCATGCTTCCATGACAGTTACATGGCAACTGTCTGTATGGATTTTCTGTTAAAATACAGAGAAATCAAAAGGAAAAATGATTAATACAATAATTTTAATTGTTATTGCAGCTACTATATACTGAGGATCTATTATGTGCTGGGTACTGTGCTAAATTTAAAAGTTTAAACCTTACAACTATCTGAAATTGGTTGTTAAAATCTCAATCATGAAGATAAGATTAAAGCTTAAAAGCTATTCAGGTTAAAAAGTTATCCAGGTCAAATGGCATATTAGAGGCCTACCTGAAATTAGTTTTTAATTATGTAAGCGATATGACAAGAACTTGTATATTTTAAAATTAGCAGAATGGGCATAATTTATGTGTAATAAAATTTATATATTTAATATGAATAGATGGATTCTGATAAATGTATAATCCTATGTAACTAGCATCTCAATCAAAATACAAACATTTAAGTCAGCTTTTCTGTATCAGGAAAAATAAGGTACTCTTTCTTTATTTTAATAGATTTGACTCATATTCAGCCCTAAAATGTTAGAGCCACCCAACTTATTTTAAAGAACAATGAAAGGCCAGAAATAATCACAAGGAAATTAGGGAGGTTCAAGCATTATTCTTCATTTTCAAAGTAAGGGGCAGTAGTCTAGTACAAAAGGTCCAGAAGAGCCATTTTATTTTTATTCTTTTGGTGTGCTGGGGTTGAGCCTAGGTCTTTATGAATACTAGATAATTGCTCTACTGTAATCAGCCCTCAAATAGTCATTTAAGAAACTCCAACTAACCTTCCCCCACTTCTAGGCCAGTCCTAGGATGATCACTCATTTTCTCAGAATGGCCTGATTCAACCAACCAGTCACAGATATACCCAAAATGCAGGAGGATGATTATAGGGACACAGGTCTCTGTGTATGTATCTACCTATCTTTTATTTATTCGGTACAGGGTACAGGGTCTAACTATGTAGCTCGGACTCATAGTGATCCTCCTATCTTAGCCTCCCTAGTGCTGGTATTACAGGTATTCACCACCATGCCAGGTCTCAGTGTGTCCGGGAGACATGGATGGCATGGCATGTGGTGCCAAGGATCGAACCCCAGTCCCTGCGCTTGCCTAAGCAGGCATGTGGTCTGCTGAGCTATCTCACTGGCCCATTTTCTAAATGAAAATATTACCTCATGTAATTATATGGTATAGTGAACTTGTGAGATCTTATTAAATTAAAATAAGGAACATGTCAGGATATTCTCCACCATCATGCATTACTAAAGTTTTTAACAAAATGAAAAGCATATTACGTTCATAGTAAGCTTCAAAGTCACAGTATCTATCTTTCCTAACTTACTGTGAGTTATTTTATTATGAAAAAAAATCAATCAATACCAGGAACACTGAAAACAAATCTCTTTCAGGACGGACTGCCTTCACACATATTAAATAACACTAAAAAGCCTCTAAAAATGGTGCAGCCATGCATGGTGTGTACATGTAGTATCTTCTATTTAGGAGGATGACTCAGGAAAATCATGTGAACCAGATTCCAACACTAGCGTGGGTAACATAGTAAGACTTCATTTCAAAATCCAAAAAGTAAACCAACTAAAAAGAAAACAGTGTGGTAGAGATGTATGAATAGACCTAATCACTAGAACAGAACAGAGAACACAGAAACAAATTCAAACATGTCTTAGTATAAGATAAGGAAGGCTGAAGCCAGGCATGGTGGTACACACCCTCGGGAGCCTGAGGCAGGAGGAGCATTGTGAGTTTGTCAGCCTAGCCTACACAGTGAGCTCATGGGTAGCCTGAACTGCATAGTGAGACTTTGTCTTAAAAACAAAACAGAACTTATATTAAATATACAAATCCCTAAAATTTTGGTCAGCTACTCCTCAGAAGACTAATATCTAGAATATATGAAAATTCAAAAAAATTCCATTACTTAAAATTAAAAACTTAGTCAAGAAATGGGCAAGAGAAATGAGCAGCTACCTCAGGAAGAAATACAAATGATCAACAAATATATGAAGAAAAGTGCAACACCTCTGGTCATTAGAGAATTGCAAATTAAAATGCTAAGATTCTATCTTATTCCAGATAGAACTGCAATCATTAAGAAATCAAACAATAACGAATGCTGAAAAAGGAACCCTTTTGCCCTGCTGGTGGGCATGTAAACCAGAACTACCATTATGGAAATTAGTATGGAATTTTCTCAAAGAATTGAAATTAGAAATTCCATATGACTCAGAAGTCCCCTTGCTAGGTATCTTCTCCAAAGAACTTAAGATAGCATACAGTATTACAAGGATATCTGTATACCATAGCAGCATAATTTGTAATATCTAAATCCTGGAATCAGCCTGTATACCCATCCACAGATGACTGGATAAAGAAAATGTGCTATGTACATATATATAATGGAACACTACTGGCCTATAAAGAACGACACATTTGAGACATCTGTATGAAAATGGATGCACCTGAAAAATATAATGCTGACTGGCACAAGCCTAAATATTGTCTGGTATTCCTCATTTTGAGTGAGGCAAAGTACAAAGAAAATGATAAAGGATGGATGATAGAGGACAAGGAGATTAATCTCTTGCAACAGAGCAGCAGTCCAAGGGAATAAGGGTTAAGAATGAGGAGGGGAAACAAAATACACTATGTACAGGAACCTAGAAACTCAAAATAATGTAAATATTATGGTCCATAAACATGAGTTAAAAGAATGAAAAATAGGATAGGGAATTTGTAGGGGTAGAAAGGGGGTTAAAAAACAATAACAACAACAACACCCAAGCTGTAATATGTACATATAACCACTCCCCAAGATAACAGTAAACCACATGAACTGCAAACATGTACAAGTAAAATTTTGTTTTGCTAAATAAGGGCTGGCAGTATAGCTCAGTGGACTAAGCGCTTGCTTAGGTAAGCTCAGGGACCAGTGTTCAATCCTTGGTTCCCCAAGCCGCGCCGGCCTCGCCTTTGGGTGCGCTGAGCTGGTGATGCAATCCGGGCGTGGTGGCGCGTGCCTGTAATCCCAGCACATGGGAGGCAAAAAGCAGGAAGGTCACTATGAATGTGGGCTGCATGCATAGTGAGACACTGCACCAAAAAAAAAAAAAAAAAAAAAAAAAAGCTAAATACAGAAAACTACATGGATGTGGTGAGGCATGCTATCTATAATTCTAAAACTTAGGAAGTTGATGTAGGAAAATCTTGATTGAGTTGAAGGCCTTGCAAGTACACAGACAGCCTAGAATACAGAGAGATCTTGTCTCAAAACAAAAACAATCCTCATTACCCTAGAACTTAAGTAATTCTGAGGGCACAAGATACAACTTTTCCCTTGTATCTTCAGGCCTGACACATAGTAGATTCAATAAATGTTTACTGAACATTTTTTAACCTATAGCTTTTTACGTGCATCCAAAAACATGAACATTACTTTGATTTGTAACTGTCTAAACAAAAAGATAACCTGGCTTATCTAAGAACAGTTGACAGTGGAAATTTAAAGTTACTACTAGATGTTTCAATAGAGGGCAGAGGCTAGAGCATAATTATATAAAATGAAAAAATAACTTTGGTATAGGGTCTCACTATGCAGCTCAGATTTGTAGTGATCCTTCTGTTTTCAGCCTCCCCAGCACTATTATAGGTGTGCCACCATGGCTGGTCTCAGTGGCCAGCTCAGTGCACCTTGAAGGTGCTTAGTTTGCTGAGCTATCCCACCAACCCCCCAAAATAACTTTAATAAAAATCTCCAAATCTTGTCTATTAATCAAGTCAAAGGACATATGTGTAGGTAAAAACTTATTCATGAGGAATTTGAATTTACCTTCTACCATATTACCATCCTTCTGAAAAATTCTTTCTTCACACCACTGACAGTGGATTAAGTACTGAATCTTTTTGGCTGTTTCATCTGCTGAAGTAGGTCCCCTCAAAACTCTCACAACCACCAAAACAAAATGTTCCAGAGCCACTGCAAACAGTACTTCTATGCCTTTGTTACATCGGGCTGCAGCTCTAAAAAGACACAGTAAAGTTATTTTGGAGTACTATACTTCCTTTGTTTGGCACTACTGTGACAATGTTGAACTAGACAGTAAATTCTGGGAAAGTCATGGGAAATGAAAATTTCAAGTTATAGTAGTAGCAGCAGTGCTTTCAGAAGGTCATTTATATAACTTTTATACACAATGAAAATAAAAGTGTCATTTCCAATAAAATACTGTAAAATTTGTTTGATCTAGAAATGAGTTAGCTAACTGTTATCCATACCTACATGTTCAATTATATACTATTATTCCTTAAACATAATGTTCTGCATATAATAGGTGCCCAAAAGTCTTCAGTTTAGAATGCTTGAGAAAACAGAACTTATTTTGTAAGATCGTTTTACAGAATTAATTTTATAAGCTATCATTTTATTCAAACTGTATAAAGATGAAAATATTATAAAACAAAAGATTGTTTCTCAATCTATAAACCATATCTTTCTTTTTCATGGTGCTATCTTCTATCTATTTTATGAAAATAAAAAGACTTGAAATTGTTACTTTTTCCTTGCTTACTACTGTATTTTAAAATGGAGAGTATTTCAGGTAGCTACAAAATTCTAACACTACACTGATTAAAAGCAGATTAACTCACGTCAAATGAAAAATATGTAATGCAGAGTTTAGATTTCATGCAAGCTTTGAAAAATGAGGTAAACACCCATCTGTTGTATCTTTTAGTCATCTATCAAAGCACACCAGGCTTACTATGGGCAATTTGGTACCTTGCCACTGCAGCTACAACAATTCTGGCTGCTAGTTCCTTATAATATTCGGTTCGGACAATGTTACATCCATAGTGACGTCGTGCAACATGCTGTGCTTTGGCATATAAGGAACTGATATCTGTAGAAGTCACCGATACTATGCCAAGGTTTCTTATATTTCTGAATGCAGAATCTAGGTAGTTCACAGATGTTCCAAAAGGGTCTAGGTGTCTAAAATCAGAGAGAATATGAACATATTTAAACTCATTTTAGAAATCCAAACTATACCAATATAACAAGTTTTTGATGCCATGGATTCAAAAATAGTTTGTAAATCTATTTTAAATGCCCAATTAACAAATTAACAAAAGCTTTTATCATATCTCCTTTAATCTCCAGATTTGTTTAACAAATGATAAGGCAAAAATTTTTAACTTACATGAAATCAAAAGATCTCAAATGCATTAGTACATTGGCATCCATTTTGGTCACCTTAATATTACCAAGATTTTCTTCTCCTTCCTCAAGATTATCATCACTCTCTTTCTTTTCTTTACTGTCTACCACAACTTTCAATTTGTTTAATTGGCAGTTTTCCTGAATCAATGTTACAGAGTTTTCATTCAAGTCATTAATTGTGACTTTGACTGCATTTCCAAGATGTTTGGCCCACTGCAATCCCATTATACCTTAGGAGAAATAACAAAATGGGTTTTAAAAGTGTAATAAAGAATAAAATAGTATGATAAATATAAACATATTCATTCACTCATTCATTCATTTTGAGGTATTGGGGATCAAACTCATGACCTGGTGCTTGCCAGGCAAGTACTTACATTGCTGAGTTACTAACCCACCCCACATTTTTCTAAATTAAAGGAAATTTTTCTTTTGAGACACTGTCTCACATGTAGCCCAGGCTAGCCTTGACTTCATGGTTATTCTTGCTAGTGCTGGTATTATAGGTGTGTCACTATGCCCAGATAAGATAAATTGTAGTAACAAATTTCTTCAAAATCTTTAATATTTTATTATTATTATTTGCAGCACTGGGGATTGAGTCGAGAGCCTTCAACAGTGCGGTATGTCCCCAGGCCTTTTAAAAACATTTTTATTTTGTGATGTGATGTTGCTAAATTAGATTGCTAATATACCTAGGCTGGCCTCCAATTTTTGGTCCTTCCGCTTCAGACTCCCAGCATGGAGGTTGTAATTATTCTATTCACAGGGTTGTAATTATTCTATTCTTTAACAGTTTCTAAAACCAGTTACCAATAAAATTGGGCCTGAAAGATTTTAATACTTCTTATAATAGCTTATGATCCTCAAACAAATTCTCTGTATATTTTTTATTTTGTAGAATAAGTTGTTGGTTGTCTTTTTCTTATGGAATAGTGTTTCAAATGTAATCTTGAATATCCAATGTATAATATAAACAAAAGTAATGATAGGGCTAGTGCTTAAAGGGAACATGGGAAGTTGGAAGTCTTGCTACAACTGTACCCTTATGTACTAAAACATACAAAACATTTTCAAAAACTGAACAGTGCTTGGGGTCATAGCTCAGTAGAATAAGAGCTTGTCTGGCAAGCAGAAAGTCCTGAATTCAATCCCTGGTACTGCAAACAAACAAACAAACAAACAACAAAAGCATTATTTTTGAACTAAAAAGAACATATAAAATAAAGAACATACATGTAAGCAAATGATCAAGAATAATTAATCAGACACGCAATACCTGGAAACAGTAACATAAACCCAGCCAAAATGCTTTTGATTTTATTGTAATTGTTTTGGTTACATTGGAAAAAACAGTCTGGGCTAAGATTATGAAGGAAATCAAAGTGCAGTGAAATCTATCTAGGCAGTACAGGTGCATGACTTTTCTGACTGAGTAGTAATACTGTTAGTGTACTACTGCAGGGGAACGGCTGCTTGGCAGTAGCATGCGCAACAAATTGGAGAAGCAACTAGAAGTAGGAATATTAATTAGAGACTACCTCAATAGGCTTGTCAATCATTAATTCAATGAAGCAGAAAAGATAGCCAAGTTATATTACAAAAAAGAATTAGATCAGATAGCTGATGGGAATGGTAGAGGAAAAAAAATTAAAAGTGATTCAAATTCTACCTCCAAGTAATCAAAAAAGTATCATCTTATTACTTTTTTAAAAATATATTTGCTCTGAGACATTACTAATGATGATAGTAGTGGTGGCAGTAGTAATCATACAATACAGACACCTAATAGTTTGATAGCATTTTCTACTTTTTTTTTTTTTTTTTTTTTTTTTTTTTTTTTTTTTTTTTTTTTTTTTTGTCTTTTTGAGACAGGGTCTCACTATGCAGTTCAGGCTGGCCTTAAGCTCACTTTGTAGCTCAGGCTGGTCTTGAACTCACAACAATCCTCCTGCCTCAGCCTCCCGAGTGCTGGGATTACAGGCATGCGCCACCACGCCCGGCTGCAAGCATTTTCTACTTTATAGGTACTCTTCTAATGACTTTAACTGTATTAATTTACTTAAATCTTCACTGTTTTAAGATAGATACTAGTGTCTATCCCCCAAACCTGGACCGGGGAGATAGCTCAGTAGAATAAGTGCCTGTCTGGCAAACACAAGGTCCTGAGTTCAATCCCCAGTACCACATGCACAAAAACAAACAAACAAATAAATAAAATTGTTTATGTTAAGGGAGAGAATTATCAGAATTTCCCTCCCCCCAACCCCTTTCTGACCAATGAGCAAATCAAGGTATAATATCCTGTGGTCATATGCCATGAGATGAAGTTACAATCTGCATTGAGGTTACTTTCAATCTTCATTATTGTAGGTTGGGTATTATTGTCTCCTCCTTTTTACAAATGAATGAACTGAAGCGTAATTTTCTGTGGTCATGAAAAGCAGCTTGCAATGACGCTGGGAGCTGGACCAGGGCAGTATAGCTCATAGTTTATGCTTTTTTTGTGGGATAGGGATTGAACTCAGGACTCTGCATTTTCCAGGCAAGTGCTTATTTTACTAGCTATCTCCCCAGCCCATAGTTTATGCTTTTCACCACTGCTTTTCCATAGTAAAGGGGCTTAGAAAGGAGAGCTTATTTATGCTTTGGTAAAAACTTCCCAAAAATACTGTTCTATAATATTTACAAGGAAATATTTGGGTGGATAAAATAGCTTTCTAGAAATTGTTTCCACAATCTTTCCTATAAAAATTCTTCTGGGAAAAATGTCCAGATAGCGGTCATCGTGATACAAAGACTCATTAGTTGCAGGAATTTTTGAAAAAAAAAAAAAAAAAAAAAAAATTCTAACTAGATCTGATCTAACTAACAATTTTCAAAAATGTACGATAGAAAAATGTTACATCAACTATCACGACACATAACAAAAACTTTGATAGAAAATCTACACCATGAAAGTCTTATGTCAATCACCCCCCTCTCCCATATATATATAAACTCAAAATGACTGAAGGGAACAGAGTAGGATAATAGTCTTTGGATTCTAACATGAATTCCTCAAAATAAGATGCTGAACATACTGAATAATAGTTTGTAACGTTTTCAGGTGTGATGATGATATTGCAGTTCTTTTTTTTCCTTCCTCGTGTTAGGAATTGATTCCAAGGGCCTTCATACTGAGCTACATCCCCAGCACTTTATTTACTTACTTACTTATTTATTTATTTATTTATTTTTTTGTGGATCCAGGGAATGAAGTCAGGCCCTTGCACTTGCCAGGGAAGTGCTTATTCCACTGAGCCATCTCCCTGGCCCCCTATTTTTTCATTTTGAGATAGGGTCTCACTACCTTTCTAGGCTGAGTTTGAATACGGAATTATGTTGCCTTACTTTCCCAGAATACTGGGGGTACAGGTGTGCCACAAGCCTGGGTTGTGGATCTACTTTAAAAGTCTTACCTTTTAGGAATCTGACTCAAGTATTTACATGAAATGAAATATCTATAATTTATCTAAAAATGTGGGTATTGAGGGACTAGATCAATGAAGGCAAACCTATAGCACAGGTACTAAAGTGTGTGAGCTGTTTATTTCTAAACTACAACCCCAGGATTCAGGTTTGATTGCTATGTTGGCTCTTTGTGGTAAGTGGGTTTCGGATCGCAGTTTGGGCACTCAGTCTCTAAAAAGCTTACCCTTGCTGACAAGGGTACATGGCATGAGGTTACAGGCAACACTAAGCATTTTTTTTTTTTTGTGGTACTAGGGATGGAACTCAGGGCTTGCACTTGCCTGGCAAGCACTTACTCCACTGAGCTATCCCCATTTAACACTGAGCATTTTTTGAACTGAGCAGTGGATACACAAAGTTTTTTTTTCTTTTTTTATGTATTTAGTACATGGTCTACAGGATCTCACTAATTGATCGGACTCATAGTGATTCTCCTGTTTTCAGCCTCCCAAGCACTGGGATTACAGGCATGTGCCATCACACCCAGTCACAGTCGCCATCTCTGTGTGCCCTACAAAGATTTGTTACACTCTTCTAATATCTGAAAATTTTCACAATAAAAAGTTTTTGAATCTTTGTATCAAAACATTTTGCTAGATATGGAATCAATTTATTTTCCTAAGAAAAGATATTATACAAATCTGATAAATAAAAATGGTACTTCAAACAAACATTCTTACGTACCAGTGGCTCCAAAGGCATCCAGACACTCCAAAGGCTTGCGCTCTTCAGCCAAAGCAGCCAACGTACAGAATATTAGTTGTCTAGAAGAGGCAATAATCTGAAATAATTTTACTGTTGTATGGCTTCTGCAATGTAGGTTTTATTTCATTTAAGAAAACTGAGGACAAGGGCTTCCTACTTATAGTACAAATTATTTTGAAAATAAATCTAAAAAAATTCCCAATTTAATAGGATAAGACCTAAAAGTTTATGAATAAAACAATGAACTGGATTATTTTTAATAAGCATTCTCTCATTTACTTTTTAATATTTGTTATAAGCTAAAGCTATCTAGTAAGTATATAAAGTTAGGCCTATTTTACTCTGACAAACAGGCTCCATAGGGAAAAAAAAATAATCACTCAGAAGGAAAAAAAAATAATTGTTCAGAAGTTCAAATAGATGAATTTCATTCTGCATATAGTTTTAAATTTTAATATAGTAGAACATAAAAGTTAAGAAAAAGCACATTTATAATGGTTTGAACATCTTATAATCCTATTTTCAATTATCTTACCGATTTAGTTTCATTTTGGGATTAAAATAGGAATCTGTTTTCTGAGGTATGGAATAGTTAGGACAAACTTGTACATCTGTGTCTGCTTCTTTCAAAATTTCATTACATGGTTTAGGAGTAGAAGCTAAGACAGAAAAGACAAAAAGAAATTTCAGAGAAACACATGGTATTAAACAGTTTCTATTTAAAGTATATTACTTTGTGTTAATGCTAAGAGTTGGGCAGATTAAAATACTGATTAATTCATCACTACCTCTGGAAATAGTAAATATCTGAAAATGAAAGTATTTTGAATGTTTTGTTTTCTGAAATTTTGAGATAAGGTTTCCTTTTGTAATTTGGTCTGGCCTTAAACTCACTAGGTAGCCCAGACTGGCATTAACTTAAGAGTGATCCTCCTGCTTTAGCTTTCTCAGTGCTAGGATTACAGGTATGTACCACTCTGTTTAGCAGTAACTGAAAGTTTTTTCTTCTGGGGTATAGGGAATTGAACTCAACCTCATGCTTTCCACATAGACACTGCATTGGTGAGCTACGACCCCACCCCCAACAGAAAGTTTACGGTGAATGAAAAAGTATACTCTCTTAAAATCCTACTCATCAATATATTGTATTATGATATACCTAAGGACAATCACCTTAAGATGATAGCAAAGGATCCTAAAATACATTTATGATTCGTCAAGCACTACGTTTATACAGAATGGTTGCAAAATATATATTATACTGGTATAATTATTAAGAAATAAATATATATATATATATTTTTTTTTTGGTGGAACCAGGTAAGAAATGAGTATGAATATCTTTGGTTACATTCCATCATCCACCAGAGGGGAGTAAAAACTACTGTTTCCTGAATGTGTTATGCTTCAGAACAGTTTCTCAGAACTGTAAGTATAAATCACAAATTTTACTCAAATATACATTAGAATGTATATTTGGCTATAAATTCAAAATACTGTCATAAATATTCAAGAAGCAAAATGTATAGAACGCATGGAGAAAAGGAATTAAGATCCTCTTTGTTTGGAATTCATCATAATATCACAATCACATTAATTAAATGGCAACCATATTTCTCTTTCTACAATGCCAAACCATAATAATCCTTCTCAGGGTTACATAACTATGTCCACTGAATAGGCTTGTCACATATCTCACAATATTTGTGTTTTCAAACAAAGTTTTGTGAGAAAAGTAGGGTTTACAGAAAATTATTTCACTAATACCATTCTAGATGTACAAAGAAGTTATTATATAGCATGCATGCTTTAAGCCACAGTTCAATTACTTTTTTTGAAACAGGGTGTCACTAGCCCAGGTTGGCCTCCAACTTGCAGCTGTCATCCTACCTTCACCTTCTAAGCGCTGGGATTATAGGTATGTGCCACCAAGCCCAGCAGACTTACTGTAATTCTTGAGGGAGGCCAAGTAGCTATTAATGATTTGAGATCACCCAGGATAAAGATCTTTACTCTGTATTCTAATTCCAGTGTTTTCTGGCTAAATATAACACAGTTATTGGTATAAAAGCTGTTATTAGGGATATAATTCTATAATCTTTCATGATATCTATATTTTCTTGAGTGCACTTACATTTTTACATCATTTACTAAATACATATGTTAAAGGTTATTAGGAAACTCACAAAAAGAAAAATGTGAAATGATGTGTTGGTAGACAACTGAAATATTTAGTTACACCAGTGTATTTTATCTGCCAGTTGTGTAAAAAGTATACCTGGACTATTTTTAAAGATCTATTTAATAATATTTTAATGAGATTACTCAACTTACCAGCAATATAACTGGACTTAGTCTCTCCTTTATTCACATGGCGCCTAACATGTCCTAGCATATCAGTTCTTCTGGTGATTGTTGCTGAACAAATGATACAATGATAATGGGCGCCCATTTTACTGGATATCTATCAAACAGAGTATGTAATTTAAATAAGTTACTAAGACAATGAGTAGAAGTTTCAAATTGCAAATATGGTAATGTATCTTGGGTGTAATTTTATAGAAGATAATGTTAATTTTGCCATGTGACTTTGAAAGAATCTTAACTTCTTTACCTATATTTAAATATGTTTTCTCTTCATTCTCCTCAGTGAATAATTATTTTCTACAAGGTACACTAAAAACGGTATAATGTTGGTTAAGGTGTGGTAATACTAAACTGCTTTTCTAAGATAATAAAGTCCCAAATTGTAGTATTTTCAGATTTCTGTGGTATAAATATTCTATGAATGTCAGTTTCAAACTGTAATTATGCTGGAATTGGAAATCAAAATGTGGTATTGGACAGTGATATATAATATTGCATCAGTATAAAACACTGCCAACATGCAGGTATAAACACATGTAAAATAACTCTAAGACCACAGATAATAGTAAATGTAGGAATTTCAAATGATGAACTCTGAATATATATTAGTTTTTAATTATAATCTTACAAAACTTTATATATGATTTAATATTTGAAGAGGGTAATATGTAATTAGTTCATAAGATTTCTGAAAATCTGAGTCAGCTCTAGCACCCATTAAATGTCAGGGGTATAAGACTACTTTTGTAAGAAAAAAAAAATTCTTATTTAGCTGAGAATATAAGAACTACTACCATGTCCCTTTACTAGTTTTAATGCTTTTTACTCTACTGCTGCTTGCTACCTGTGACTGTATAGCTAATACAGAATAATCAAGATTATACATACTACAGGGTCTCACTAAACAGACTGGACTCAGGATTCTCCTGTTTTCAGCCTCCCAAGCGCTGGTTTTACAGGTGTATGTTATCACACTCGGTCTCAGTTGCCATCTCAGCACACCCCAGCAGGTCCACACAGCAAACTGGGGATCGAACCTTCGGCCCCTGCATCTGCCTAGGCAGGCGCTTTAGTCCCTGGACTATCTGGCTGGCCCTATTATACATGATTTCTATGGTTATTATACAGAAATACTTTGGGTTGGGTTGATGGGCAAGGCAGTGTACTTACAGCTGCTGAAGGCAATTTTTTTCTTTTTTTTGGCTGTGCTAGGTATCAAACCCAGAGAGCTCTGTTAGGCAAGTACTCTCATAACTAACTATGCTATACTTCCACCTCAAGAATCCTTTCTTCTCATCACTTTACTGTTTTCAGTGACTTAAAGGAAAAATTCTAAATGAAGACCTATCAAGATAAAATGCATTCAGAAACTATCATTAAACATTTTAGTTGTATTTCTCTTTGGTAAACTCGATCCTAAGAAGAAACACACTTATATTTAAAGTTACTGTATTCAATTTCAGTTTCTTGATTCTGTTAAATTTAACTTTAAAAGGGAAAATACGGAAGAATGAATATGAAATTGAAACATACTATGACATTTACTAACTCACATAGGAAATTTGGATCTCCTATTTCATGATCAAAATTTATTTTCTTTTTCACATTTTTAATTTTTTTCCAGTACTTGATATTGAACTGAAGGCCTCACAATACCAGCAAGCACTGTACTGCTGAGGTACCTCCCTAGCCCCTTTAAAAATTTTGTTTGGATTTGGGGTCTTACTAAATTGCCTAGGCTGGCCTTAAATATGTGACCCTCCTGCCTTGGCCTCCTGAGTAACTGGGAATACAATATTCATTTTGTTTTTTATTAATTTTTTTATTAGTACATGTTTGCAATACACAAAAAAAATTTAAAAAAATTACTCTATTCAAATTCTCCATTTCAGGGCCAGCCAAATAGCTCAGCAGAGTAAAGCACCTGCAAGCAGGTGCAGGGACTGGGGCTGATCCCCTGGCCTGCTTGGCCCCATCCCTGGGGCATGCTGAGACAGCAACTGAGACCAAGTGCACATATATAATCCCAGCTCTTGAAAGGCTGTAAATAGGTGGATCACTAAGAGTCTGATCTAGTAGTGAGATACTGAATATCCTGTAGACTCTTTCCTAAAATACAGAAAAACCCCAAAAAACAAAAAAACTTCAACTAAGTGACTGCATTTTGAATACAAAAGTAATTTAACTAAAACTAAAACCTTAAAATAAGTTAAATACAAAAGATTTTTATACATTTCATATTTTCCCCCTTATTTTGTTAGTGATTTCTTTTTCATATCCAAAGGTTTCTTACTTAACAAAAATATAAAGTGATATTATCATGAAGGGAGGGAGAAACCTGGTTAGTGAACTTTTAATGTTTACACTATACATTTCTTATATTTTTCTATTATGTCCCTCTACAAGCACGCAGATACAGAATTTTAAAGTAAAGTGTACTGTTGATATGTACACTTTTGTTTAAATCAAATGCTTTTTGGCTAGGACCAAGTGTCATTATAAAGCAAGTAAAAATTGTGCTTTCCTTAAAGAAGATAAAATTTCAAATAATCTAACATCTGATTACCTGTTCTCCAATAATGTTTGGTTTCACTGGTCGACAAGGTAAGTGACAGATACACATCCTGTAACCTAGAATGAAGAATGGTTGGTTGTCACTAAATACATAGCATTAAAAATGAACAAATTTTATTTGCTAAGAAATATAATTAACTTTCTCTCTCTTTTTTTTCACTTTGTAGTTTATACTGGCTTTGAACTCTGTAGCCCAGGCTCAATCCTGGATTGCACCAATCCTCCTGGGATTACAGGCATTCAACTCCATGCCTGGCTGGGATTCACTCTGTACTTATGTCATGATTATCTAAGTGATGCTTTGGTTTACACAAGAGATATATACATAAACAAATACAGAAGATCTAGGTCTGTATTTTGATTTTTTTCCCATTTTATTTTAGATTAGCTGTATTAACCAAGTTCTCTTGGACTGGACTATATCCCTAGTCCCCTTCATTTTCATTGTGAGATAGGATTTTACTGAGGTGCCCAGGGTAACCTTGAATTTGCTACCCACCTATTTTGGCCTTCCCAGTTGCCAGCATCATAAGCATTCATGATCATACTGGGCATTACTCGGTTTTACTATATACTTTGTCACCAACATTTTATTAAGCTTCACCTTTGCTTTGTGCTATATTTTGCCATTGTACAGTCCTTCATTTATGACACTATCTTGGTTCACTTTCTTTCTTTTTTAATGTATTAGTAGAGGGTCTCACTATGCAGCTTGGATTCATAGTGATCCTCCTGTTCTCAGCCTCTTCAGTGCTGGAATTACAGGAATTCTCTAACACGCCCAGTCTCAGTGGCTGGCTCGGTGTCTCCTGGGGTCTGGCTGGCATGGCAGGTGGTGCCAAGGATTGATCTCCAGTCCCCATGCTTACCTAAGCAGGCACTTAGTCTGCTGAGCTATCTTGCCAGGCCACTTTCTGTTTTTTTTCTGAGAAAAAGTCTTGCTATGTAGCCCATCGTGGCCTACAATTCATGGTCCTCCTGCCTCAGCCTTGTGAGTGCTGGGATTACAAGTATGCATTACTATGCTGAGCCTCTTTTCCCATCTTTCTTGATCTTCTTCACAGATCTCTTTTCTGACTCTCATACCTTAAACTATAGATATTCCTTAGGCTGAATCAGCTATGTGCATTTTTTCCACAGTAACTTAAACTACTTTCATGATTTCAATTACTTCTATTGGAAAGAATGCCAAATTATAGATGAAGTTGATAAATCATCTGAGAACTGTACTTGTTTTTTTTTTTGTCTTTTTGAAAGAGGGTCTCACTATGCAGTTCAAGCTGGCCTTAAGCTCACTTTGTAGCTCAGGCTGGTCTCGAATTCACAACAATCCTCCTGCCTCAGCCTCTCCAGTGCTGGGATTACAGGCGTGCACTACCATGCCCAGCTTGTACTCCTGTTTTGAATTGCCTATTAAGTATCTAATGAATGATTAATCTTGCTATCATCTCAAAACCTAATCAAAATTAATTAAGTTTACAATTCTATAGTCCCTTCTTGTTTTACAGCTGGGGGACTAAACCTAAGGCCTCGCACTTGTTTAGCAAGTAGCCAACACTGAGCTACATCCTAGTCCTTTTCAGTTCCTCTGAATCAGTTCTATTTTTTTTTGATAAATGATGATGACTTAGTCTCTCCGAAATCAAGCTATCTTCTAGTTTATTGGACATCACTCTTTTCTTCTTGTACCTTGTCTCATCTACCTTAGCCATCTTTCTTACACATAAACTGCCCCAGAACTCAGCCTGATTTGTTTTTCTCATCAATAAATACAAATATGGTTACATCATTACGTATTATAGTTAAGTACTACTGTACTCTGACAACTGTTAAATGTGTACCTGTAGCCTCAATCTCTCTCTGAAACACCAGTTCATATAACCTAGCAGGTGTATTAAACATGTAGCCAGAAGGCTGCCTGCCCTACCCAGGGTCTCAGTATGTAGTTCAAGTTGGCCTTAAAATGTACTATGTATCTCATGCTGACTTGAACTCATAATTTTCCTGTCTCAGTCTCCTAAGTGCTAGGGTTACACAGGTGAACCACCATAGCAAGCTCTTTTTTTTTTTTTTTTTTTTTGGTGGAACTGAGCATTGAACTCAGGTCCTTGAGCTTGCCAGGGAAGTGCTTATTCCACTAAGCCATCTCCCCGGCCCCTCAAGCTCTTTTTTGATGTTATTAAAACATGAAAAAAAAAGTTTTGAGCCGGGTGTGATGGTGCATGCCTGTAATCCCAGTACTACAGAGGCTGAGGCAAAAGGATCACTGCAACTTTGAGACTACATATTACGTTCCAAGCCAGCCTGAACTATACAGTGAGACTCTGTCTCAAAACAAAAAACAGTAAGAACAACAAAAAAAACCAAAGAAAAGAATGTTACTTATATATACTAACTATATTATGCATTGCATATGGGGCCTAATATAATTTCTTTTGACATGCTGGGATTACTGGTGTGTACCACTATACCCAGCTAATGTGTAACTTATTAAAATAGTGTTCAATTAGCAACATAGATTGCTAAGGCCAGAGTATTGAGTACAGAGCAATTGCTTATTTTATTTTTCTAGGGCACTAGGGACTAAATCCAGACCTTTATACTGAGTTAAAAAATTTTTACTTTGAGCCAGGTTTTGCTAAGTCTGTAAGTTGCCCCAGCTGATCTCAGGTTTATGATCCTTGTGCCTCAGTCTTCCAGGGTACATGTGCCACCATGTCTGGTTATGTTTATTAAACTGAACTTGTATCATATGTATTTACTGCCTACAGATTTATATGGACTTTTATTAAATACATTAAAGTGGGAGAATGGGGCGGGGAGATAGCTCAGTAGACTAAGCACCTGTGCAAGCATAGGAACTGGGATTTGATCCCTGGCATCATATGCTGAGCTGATCCCACCCCCGAGTTCAGTGGTGCATCCCTGTAATCCTAGCACTGGGGAGGCTGAAACAGGAGGATTACTACAGGTCCAAGCTGCGTAGTGAGACCCTGTACCAAATACATAAAAACAAAAAGTGAAAGAAGGGGCCAGGGAGATGGCTCCATACAATAAGCACTTCCCTGGCAAGTGCAAGGGACTGAGTTCAATCCCTGGGTCTGCAAAAATAAATAATAAATAAATAAAAAAGTGGGACATTTTATCTCTCATAATTTAAAACTGAAAATATTTATGTTACACAATAAAATTTCAAAAGTGGTAATAAATGCCTGTAATCCCAGCACTTGGGAGGCTGAGGCAGGAGGATTGTTGTGAATTTGAGACCAGCCTAAGCTAAAAAGTGAGCTTAAGGCCAGCCTGAATTGCATAGTGAGACCCTGTCTCAAAAAGACAAAAAAAAAAAAAAGAAAAAAGTGGTAATAAAAAAAAGTAATAATCAATTGAATTTTAAATACACAACTTTATTTTATTTTTTGGTACCAGACATTGAACTTGGGACCTTGCACTTTCCAGGCAGGCACTTATGCTGCTGATCTATCACCCCTGCTATATAATCTTTTAGTAAACACAAATACACTAACCTTCAAATTCAACAGAGACTTTCCAGTGTAAATTCTGAAGATGACGACGAAGCTTATGACTATTACAAGCTCTAAATTTTTCCTTAGGACACAATGGGCAAGACTGTTTGTTTCCTTAAAAAGAAAAAAGGCTAGATAAAGCACAAAATACACTGGGTATAAATCCTTGGACTCAACTACAGAAGATTTAACTAGGGCCTTGCCCATGCTTTTCCCCCCTCTCTGAAATTAAGTCTTTCTTTCCATCTCAATGGAGAAGTTTAATATGTTAATGAACTTCCTTTTTTTGTACCATAGATCCAACTCAGGAACTTGCGCTTTCCAGGCAGGTACTTATACCAATGGGCTATCACATGGGCCCAAACTTTTTCACTTTAAGGAAGTCATGATCCCTTGGCCAGGAGGTAATTCACTCTTGTTCATATGACTAATGCTTCTTTATTTTCTCTGTGGCTAGCTGAGGTTCTTTTTGCCACTAAGAATAGAGAAATTAAATAAAGGATAAACTGTATGATACTCTCTAGCTAAACTGTTTGCTACACAGGGTATCACTCTGAACTCTGCAGGGAAAGGAAAACAGTTCTCATACTCTCAGAGGAGTTGGGCAGAGATGCACATATTATCTGCTATGGTATTCCTTTATTATTCTCCTAGCAACAAAAACAGCATCCTTCAGTTAGAAAAATGAAGGAAGTAGAATAAATACATAAGACTGAATATAATTGCTATTCTGAGATGGAAGACCATGATGAGAGCCATCAATCAAAATTTCAGGGGCTGGGGAAATGGCTCAGTGGAATAAGTGCTTCCCTGGAAAGCGCAAGGGCCTGAGTTTGATCCCTGGTTCTGCCAAAAAAAAAAAAAAAAGGCTAAACAAAGTTTCATTGTACTAGTGAATGTGTACATTCTTCCTTCTTTATTAACATAGTCCTAAAAAGATTATGCATCATCAAAATAGAAGTCTTAATTAGAAATGTAACTCAAATAAGAACTTTAGTAGCATACAAAAGAATTCAAGTAATAAAACAAATAACCAATAATTTAGTAATTTTTAACCTAACAAATTTGTCATGTACAAAACAGTATGAGAATAGGTAAAATTTATTTTTTATTAACATTCCCTACTTCAAAAACTATGAGGTGGTCTTGATAAAAACTGAGCACTAAAGACAAGCAAATAGAACAGAATAAGGTATGTGTGAGACATTTATAACAATGTATTTTATTATTTATTTTTTTCCTATATTTTAGGGAAATGTCTACAGGATGTTCAGGGTCTCACTACTAGATCAGACTAGTGATTCTCCTATTTATAGCCCTTGTGCTTTTTAAAATTTTTTTAGGGAATGGTCTACAGGATGTTGAGGATCTCACTACTAGATCCTATTCATAGTGATCCACCTGTTTATAGCCTCCCAAGTGCTGGGATTATAGGTGCATGCCACCCTGCCTAGTCTCAATTTTCATCTCAGCATGCCCCAGGGGCAGGACCAGCATAGCAGGCCAGGGGATCAAACCCTTACCTGCTAGCAAGTGCTTTAATCCACTCAGCTATTTGGCTGGTCCTAACTTTGCAGAACTCTTATACTACCTCTAAATTGAGACTTTTACATAATAGAATTTTAACTTATTTATTGTTTTTTTGAGACAGGCTCTCACTATGCAGATTAGGCTGGCCCTTGAACTGCAGTGATCCTCCTGCTTCGTAGCTTCCCATGTGTTGGGGTTTCAAGCATGCGCCACCATGTCCAGGTATTTGCATATTACTTAAAACACTGTTTGGGGGATCTCTTACTTGTAGGCAATATCTAAGTTCAAGAATAGGCAGCTCTTAGCTGGGTGTGGTGGCGCAGGCCTGTAATCCCAGCACTTGGGAGGCTGAGGCCAGAGGATTGTTGTGAGTTTGAGACCAAAGTGAGCGTAAGGCCAGCCTGAACTGCACAGTGAGACCCTGTCTCAAAAAGACCAGAAAAAAAAGAGTAGGCAGCTCTTAAATTTCTGTGAGATTGTTATTTCCTTAAGGAGTATTAATTTATACTATTGCAACTTTGTGCATAACAGGTGATCAGTTTCCTGGATTTAAAGTTTTTTTCTACCCTTCTAATTCAGTGAGAATAAACAAACTTTTTTTTATGAGCTAAAAGATAACCCATCAAATTGAGGTGGGTGGAGCATAGAAATACCTGCATCAAGGTTATCAGAGTTCAGTGAACTGGCAGAATCAAAATCCCCTTCAGTTACAAAAGCTAACTTCTCTAGATCAGCAAGCTGCCTTTGAATTGAGATGTGTCTCTCTGCAAGAAAAGTTTGAGTTAGAAAATTCTGTTTTAACCATTTAAGTGCCATTTTCATTTGACCACATCACATGCAAGTTTACACTTTTATTTCCTGTGGTAGGGTGTCCTATTATTTAGATAGAGAACACTGTGACAGTTTAGTTTACAAAATCACCAAACTGTTTCACAGAGTAAAAAAGCGGTAAAGAAAACCTCCAGTGAGTACCTTTAAAGCTTTAATATTTTATGTAATTAGTTTATATAATACTACAAAGTTTGTGCCCTGTACAATTGCTGAAAAAATATAAGCCATATTGTCTTCAAAGAACTTTCAATTATGTTGGAAAAATTAATATGTTAATTCTTAGCTCTGATACAAGATAGGATGAATACCAGAGGTAAAGGTGATATGATTGCTGGCATACACGCATAAGTAATTAATCCTAACAAATGACAAAGAATATCTTATTCAAGTGGTATTTGATACATAAGGTATGAACAGAATTTTATTTAATTAGAAATTTGTTGACTGGTCTTACAAACTGAAAAAAGCCTCATGAGGAAAAGTGTGTGGGAAATCAGAGCCATTCCTATCCAACTCTTGGTTAGAATGTGGTGAGTATGTTTGTGGGGACAGAATGTTTAGAGAACTATGCAGCCCAAACTGTTGTATATAGATCATGGGAGGAATAAAGTTTGTGCATGTTAATAAGGACTTTATTCTTCACATATTCATAAGTGGTTTCAGGTTTTTGAGTCTAAAATATGTTCAGCATATTCTTGGTTAGGTACAGTGGGATGGATCCCTGAGGGCTGTTAAACTCACTACTGAGGGTTGGGAAGATAGCTTAGTGTCCAAATGCCTGTCCAATAAGTGCAACAACCCAGGTTTGATCCCCACTAGCACATGCTGTGTTGGTCCCAGAACCCTGGGCACACCATGCTGGCCCTGAAACCAGGCATGATGGTGCATGCCTATAATGCCAGCACCTGGGGAGGCTGAGACAGGAGGATCACTACAAGTGTGAACTGTGCAGTGAGACTTTGTACCAAATAAATAATAAAAGATTTAAAAAAAATAAACTCATTACTGATTAATGTGACTAGATAAAATCTGAAAGTGAGGTATGATTGGATATAGAGAGGCTGAGCAAAAATAATTAAGATGGCAGATTTAGAAAGGCTAAATGGTACAGAGAATCAAGGTAATACAGAAGCCCTGGGAGAAGTTGGTAAAAAACAAATGTTCAATACCATGTAGTACAAATAGTTGTATACTTTGATAAAGTATACAGAAAGTATCTAGTGACCTTCAAAAATGGTGGAATGGGGGTTTTTGGGTATACAAATGAAATGAAGAGGAAAGAAAATACTGAAAATCAATGTAATTTTTTTCTAATTCTGACTTGTTTTCCTCTATTGAGCTTCACTCAATTATATAATTTGTGTACCTTTATGTTTCTTTACATATAAGTAGTAAGGCTCAGGCTATGCTTTATTCCTCTTGCTGATGATTAAGTGCTCAGTGCATATAGCAGGCACTAAAGTCTTAATTTATTTTAATCATTAGATTTTTGGTTGCAGTAGCACACTGTACTAATAACCTTAGAATTTAACTTAGCACTATCATACATGTCAGTTCAAATTTACTAAAAGATGATTCTCTATTTTTAAATGAGAAAAAAGAAAGCTATAAATATTGGCTAAGTTCTTATACTAGAAAATTGTTCAAATGACTTAATGATGGTTACAATTTCTGTCACTAGGCAAAATCTTTCCTAGAGATATACAGCTACTTTCTCTTAATTCAATGAGAATAAAGATTTGTACTTTTGGACAGGATATTATGTCTGCATCTTATACTATGAATAACCACTATGAAGACAACAACATGCAATGCAATAATTATCGAAACTGTCCTCCTAATTGGTTCGAAGCTATCTCATTGCTATTTATCAATAAAATTAATTTTTAAAAAATCTTTTCTGTTTGAGCAAAAACTTTTTGTTAGATGTAGGGGTTGCATAGGTCAGTATTCCTTGCATGTGGGAGACTAAGAGAGGAAAATGGTGAGTTCAAGGACATACCGCACTACACAAAGAGCATGTTTCACTGTCAAAAGAAAACAAGAAACTTCTGATTGCCAAGTTTGACAGTAATAGTCAAGAAATGAATCCAAATAGCCAGGTGTGGTGCTGTATGTCCATAATCCAAGGATTCTCTGAGGCTGAAGCAAGAGGTTCTAAAGTTCTAGCCCAGCCTAGGCACACTTACTGACTTGGTGAGACCCTGTCTAAGAATGAAAAATAAAAAATGGACTGGAGATGTAGTTCAGTGTCATGACTATATTTAATCTCCATACACAAAAAAAAGTGTACAAACCAATCTAGCACATTTGTCTTGGCTTTAATTATTCTAATTGCTAAATAGAACAAAATAAGAGAAGGGAGCCTGTAAATCCTGTGGTCTATTCAAGTTGTTAAAGATATGTCTAAAAATGTGTAATATGCCTGGAAGCACTTCTCAAATCACATTCCGGCTGAATAGAAATCACATAACCTGCATTTAAAGTACTTAGTTTGAATTCTATAACAGTAATAATCTAGAAGTTAGTAAGCAACTCTCTTATTGAATTAGTTGAGTCCAAGATGCTAGGAGGCTTTTATAGCTTTTCTGTTACTCTGTCCTAAATTTAAAGCTCTGCCATCTCAGCTATGCCATTTTCAAATTGCTCAGTTATGAGTGACTTCAGAGAACTTAAATAGACCATCTAAAATTAATTTAAAAATATAATATGTATCATACTTCAAATATACTTCAGATTCTTAATTACTACACGTTCTAATAAAACATCTTCAGCTTTTCAAACAGTATACCTTTTTCAAAATACATTTAAATTATAAAAGATGCAAGTAATTTAAACTATCTTTATGTTCCTTTTTAATAGTGAGGTGGAGAAAGCATGTATTATCAAAAGCTGCTTAACTACTTATTAATTGAAATGGGTACAATTTCGAGGTGAGGTAGGAGATCACTTATTGTGCAGCATGTAAACATCCTCTACTCACCATATTTTGCATCTGCAAGTGCTTGATTTAGAGGAGAGGCCTCACTGTGGCATGATTTGTTTCTTTACTGTGACCAACCAATCACAGTACTTACTCTTTTAAGCAGTTATATGTTGTTTTAATAGTGCAAGTAATTATCTTAGACCATGTGTATCCTAGTGTTTCGTAAACATCAAACTTGAAACTGATCTAGCAGTAGTAAAGCCAATGAATTCTATTTCAAGCGGTAATTTGAAAAGAGGACAAAGGTCTGCTTATGGGCCACAAAATAATTTGACAGAACTCATTAAGTCTTTCTCAGGGCTAACATTTTAAAATGTTCAGATGATCCTCAAGTATCAATTATCAATCTTTGTAAATTTCTTCATGGCCCAATAAATCACCACTTAAAAGACATGCAAACACAAACTGAACCCATAATATGCGTTATTACTTTTCAACAGTCTACTTCTGGTGGAGTACAAAACTCAACCGGTATTTATGTATTGGAAAAAAAATCCGTAATTTAGTATGCTCTTTCCCAAAAAACTCATAAGGTTCAAATGCTTTTTGGAAGTGTCTAAACAAAACGGAATGAGACAAACTCATCTACCCTTTGTGTACATCGAGGTAGACAGCTATTTGGCAGTAATGTTTTCTAAATATTGCAGCTAGAATCTTAACAGGTTGCCTCGGTGTATTATATCATGTTTAGAAAGAGCTAAGTAGAGCAGAAAGGACTGATAGGACTACTAGTTAAGTTATATGTAACTACACATACCTGTGCCATAAAACACCGTTTAATGAAAAAGCCCTTAACCTCGTCTACTTCTACCTTGCCGCTCCTCTGGCCTCCTCCACCTTTCACCGGGTTTCGCCGAGGTTTACGGAGGTGCCTTCTTTCATCCTGGAGCCCCGTTTCACCCTCACCCTCTGCACCGCTCCTCCCCCCATTTTCCCAAGCTTGCCTTTTCCCCTAAAAACCATCCCCCAGGGCAAAGTCCTCTCTTACTCCCCAGCAAGGCGCACTTTCTGGCTTCTCTGCGGCGCAAAGATCTGGGCCTCCTGCACTTACTGCTTTCAGCCTCCTCAAGGACAGAGGCTAGGGACGGGGACAGGGCCGGAGCCTGGGCAGGGGCTGGGGCTGAAGCCGAGCCCGGAGTCCAAGCCGAATCTGGGGCCGGAGCTGGGACGTGAGCCGAGTCCCGGGCCGGGGTCAGGACCTGGGCCACCTCCTCCTTCTCCAGGGGTAGCAGCTCCTCCTCCGCCATGTTCTCCATAGTTACCGCCTCCGCGCCAGGCCCGCCCGGGGCCGGGGAGGGGCTCACGGCGGGGTAAGAGGGCTGACGTGAACGCTCAGGGCTGGATCCAAGAATGGGGAAGAGAGGAGGAGGGCGGGATGCGTTCGACAGGCCGAAAATGGAGAACCAGTGACCAAATCCTGTGAGAAGAAAAAAAACAACCCCGGAACAGCGATTCAAGAACCCGTCGACTTCCCTTCCCCCAGGCGTTGCGACGCCACCACAGACTGCGCAGACGCCAGGTAGGAGCGACGTCCAATAGGGTGAGAGAGTTCTCTCTCTCTATAGTGTCTCCGTTCCATCGCTCACCACCGAACTCAATCAAGACTACAACTCCCAGGGTGCACAGCGCCCAGCGGGCGGGTCCGAACGCCCAATTCATGGGGGAAGCACCTGAAGACCTACAGAAGCGCCCCCGAGCGTTAGCGCTGAACTACGTTTCCCAGTGGGCAGCACGCGCGGAGGTGGTGTTTTCCTGTGCCTTGGAACTGTAAGAAGCGGCTAAGGTAAGGAGCCGGACGGTCGGTCGAGTTTTCTCAGAACAGTCACCTTCCTCCCTGCTCCAAGTACCGTCGCGGGTGTCGGCCGAACGAGGGGGACTCAAAGTAGCTGGAGCCTGGGCGGAGCGACTCTGGGCAGCGCCTGGGTCGGGCCCGCGGAGAGCAGCGTCTGTGTCTGGCCTGGCGCTGTGGGGAGGGGATGTTCTGAAAGGGTGTCAGCTGAAGCGCGGGGCCAGGTTGCTTGTCGGTGTGACTGACTTGGAGATACTGTCCGCTCTTCATTTCGCACCCTCTCATTTCCTTTGTTTTTATTTTAACCTTCGTATTCACAATATGAGCCGAACTCCAGTGCAAGCGTCCCTTGCCTAAGAGGTGGATTTGCCTTTTTGTACGCTCCCTTCTTTCCACACCGAGCCCCCGTACTGGGCATGGAACCCTGCGCCTCTGTAATTTTACTTTTTATTTTGCTTTTTTCTTTTTAATGTGTTCAGTGCAGGGTCTCACTACGCAGCTCAGACTCGTAGTGATCCTCCTGTTTTTTCACCATGTCCGTCGCCGGCGCGGCATATGGTACCAGGCTTAAACCCGGGTTCCTGAGCTTGCTTGAACAGGCTCGTACTCGGCTGAGCTATCTACGCCGGCCGTAGTTTTTATTTTGAGATAAAGTCCAAGTCGATCCATTGCTCTCGTTGAGCAGGATCCTCTTGCCTCATCCAGCCCGAGTGCGCCACCACGCTTTTATTTTTAGACTTTTAACTTTAAAATCAGACCTCTTGAATGTGTTGAACTGAGAGGGGTATGTTTAAAGGTATGAGGGGGCCAGGGAGATGGCTCAGTGGAATAAGTGCTTCCCTGGCAAGCGCAAGGGCCTGAGTTCAATCCCTGGTTCCACCAAAAAAAAAAAAAAAAAAAAAAAAAATAAAGGTATGTTTCCCCAAGGCATAGATAGGGTCAGTGAACTCCCCTCCTCCACGCTTTTCTTACCTGTACAGTCTTGTAGTACTTAACATTCATGCTTCACCTCCCCTCCCCCCAACAAAACAAAACAAAAAATGAGCATGGTAGGGAGTTTTCTGGTTGCAGCCTGTGACTGGTCTGAATGTTATAGGCAGCAGGAAGCAGAGAAGTCTATTTTAGTTTCAGGTATAAGGATCATTCTTGTAGTTTGGTGTTCTTTTTTTTTTTTTTTTTTTGTCTTTTTGAGACAGGGTCACACTATGCAGTTCAGGCTGGCCTTAAGCTCACTTTGTAGCTCAGGCTGGTCTCGAACTCACAACAATCCTCCTGCCTCAGCCTCCTGAAACTGATGCAATGCCTTTCTTACTACCTTTTAGAACACAAAGGAGAGAGCGTGATTTTTGGCACTTGAAACCCTCTCTGGAAGTTAGCCTCTTTCCCCTCTGATTAAGTATATGGGGGGGGAAGCTTAAAAATAAACTTTTCTTTAATGGAAGCAGATAATCCCCATCAAGGATCTTGGAATTACAGTTCTAAAGCCTTTTTAATTCACTCTCTTAAATTAGTCCTGGATGTATCATCCCATACAAATGGGATGATAACAATATATAAAAATGCTGACGGTATCAGTGCACATCCAAGAATCATTGCTTTTTTTTTTTTTAATGTATTGTGTACAGGCTCTTTTTTTTTTTTTTTTTTTTTTTTTTTTTTGTGTTTTATTGTTTTTTTTTTTTTTTTTTTTTTTTTTTTTTTTGTCTTTTTGGGACAGGATCTCACTATGCAATTCAGACTGGCCTTAAGCTCACTTTCTAGCTCAGGCTGGTCTCGAACTCAGAACAATCCTCCTGCCTCAGCCTCCCAAGTGCTGGGATTACAGGCCTGCGCCACCACGCCCGGCTTGAGTACAGGATCTTATTATGCAGCTTGGACTGGAAGTGATCCTCCTGTTTTTAGCCTCCCCAGCACTGGGATTACAGGCGTGTGCCACCATGTCAAGTCTCCATGGCCAGCTCTGTGATTGGGGGGCTGGTGGCAGCATGTGGTGCTGGGGATAGAACACCCTGTTGGTCTGTGTGCTTGCCTAAGCAGTGGCTTACTCTGCTGAGCTATCTCGCTGGCCCAAGGATCATTGATTTTTTTGGGCAGTACTGTGGATGGAACTCAGGATCTTGTGCTTACCAGGCAAATGCTTATTTTACTGAGCTATGTCCCCAACCCAGAATCATTTTAAAAATTTCTAAGGAAGCATTTTAAAAAAATACTTTTTTAAAATTTTAACTCAGGGTATATAGGGTTGTACAGGATCTCACTGCTTAGATAGGAATCATAGTGATTCTCCTGTTTACAGCCTCCAAAATGCTGGGGTTACAGGCTTGCATCTCGGGGCCAGCTTGGGGTTAATCTGCTAAGCTAGTTGGCTGGCCCTTTTTTTAAAATTTTAATATAGAGGATTATATAAGAGTATGAGTAAGCCGGGCGTGGTGGCGCATGCCTGTAATCCCAGCACTCTGGAGGCTGAGGCAGGAGGATTGTTGTGAGTTCGAGACCAGCCTGAGCTACAAAGTGAGCTCGAGGCCAGCCTGAACTGCATAGTGAGACCCTGTCTCAAAAAGACAAAAAAAAAAAAAAAAAAAAAGAGTATGAGTACCAAGCAGCAGTGATTGTCAGGGGCTATCTAGCAAACTTCCTTTATTTTGGTTTACATAAAATAGGAATTTCACCTTAATATCAACATAAAATATGTCCTAGTATACGTTTAGATATTTTCCTTTGGATAGTCCACAATCTGAAGTATTCATTTTCAATATTTCTTGGCATATGATTAGTGTTAGGGCATCCAAAAAAAAAAAAAAAAAAAAAAAAGAGACGAGTTACAATTGACATTATGGGGGCTGGGGAGATGGCTCAGTGGAATAAGCGCTTCCCTGGCAAGCTCAAGGGGCCTGGCTTCAATGTCCGGTTCTGCCAAAAAAAAACCCATAAATGACATTATGACCAGTTAGATGGCATTGTGACCTCTAAGCAAAGTCTTAAAATGTCATGAAAGTTTTTTTTTTTTCTTAGAGAGATTGGTGGCAGTTTTCTTTATATTGCCCCAGGTTGACTCCAGAACTTTTGGGTTCAAGCTGTCTTCTGGTCTCAGCCTCTTAAGTGGTTGGAACTATGGATACATGTGACTGTCACCTTTCCAGAATATGATTATTGTTTTTTGGGTCCACTCTGTCCCCCTAATGAACTACAATCCTTGAGACCAAAAAAAAAAAAAAAAAAAAAAAGAAAAGGTTACTGTAATTTGGAAGGTGAACTGTGAATTCAACTATTAGCATAAACTAGCTTATAAAACAAAAACTCTGGTTGAGAGTGTTCTTCAAAGTATGTGTCAAAGAGTCCTTTATTTTTCTTACTAGAGTTTTCTATAAACTACCAGCATTTTCTTTTCATTTTCACCAAAGCTTTCTAAAAGCTTACTATAATTAATTATTCTTTTATTTTGTGCTTTTCCCTTGTAGTTCAGGCTCGTTTTAAACTTGCTATGTAGCCCAGGTGGACCATGAACTCCTTACAATTCTGTTTCAGGGGAGTGTTGAGGTTACAGGCATGGTCACCACACCTTTGATCATTCTTTTTTAGAACTTCATTTACTCTGATCATCATTGGCCAGGAATAAAGGGAAGTGCTTCGTTTCTAACCTTCATTATCAAACCTTTCAGTCACTACCAGCTGTTCTCTTTTCCTTGAGCTTTATTTATTTCTAAATCCCTTTCATTTCTTCCCAATCCAACTAGGTGATGCTCCTAGTCTCTAGCCACAGTATCCTAGAATAAGATACTTCTCTATCTTGTGGATGCACACTAATTTGAGACTATTTCTGGCCATGTGGCATGACTTATATATACATACATACTTGTGGTAGAATTGCCCCAGGTATGAGAGGCACTCAGGCCCTCCTGAGCACAACTTGAAGCAGAATTCCTTAAGGGAACATAAGGACTGGACTTGGAAGGCCAGGTTCTTAGAGAAGAACAGATTCTTCCCCTATGTTCTCATAAACAAGGACAAAGTCTGCTTGGTTGGGCTACAAAGGAAGTGGCTAGAGGCCAAAGATAATACAGAACAAAGTTGTATGCTTTCTCAGACAAAACATGGCATTTT
This sequence comes from Ctenomys sociabilis, assembly GCA_004027165.1. Lineage (NCBI taxonomy): Eukaryota > Metazoa > Chordata > Mammalia > Rodentia > Ctenomyidae > Ctenomys > Ctenomys sociabilis. The sequence goes on from PVKA01012273.1 coordinate 46,983, forward strand.
TTCTCTGTGTGGTTAACTGTTCCCAGCAAATAGAAGGCAGTGAGGTCAAAGTACAAACCTTTAAAGCACAGACAGAAATTTATGGTATCGTTGTTTAACATTGAATGGTATGATACACATGTGGTCATTATCTGTATGCTGTTCTTGTGTAACCTTGTTTGAACTAGACTAGAGGAACTGTATAAAATTAGCTGCAAATAAAGAAGCAGCATGCAGAAGCAACTGCTGCTTTTCTCGCTCTGCATCCCCTGTGTCCTGATTCTTTGCGTGCCCTTACCCAGGGACCCGAGCGCACTAGACACTCACGACACATACTTACTATTTTTGTGTGGGAAGATTCATTAGTTAATAGTACTGAGGGCTGGTAAGACAGTTCAGTCAACTAAAGTGCCGCCTAAGCAAGCACAGGGACCAAGGTTTGATCCACAGCACATGCTGGTCCTGCACCCAGATGTGCTGAGCCAGAGACAGAGTCTGGGCATGGTGGTGGCACACACCTGTAATCCCAGTGCTGGGGAGGCTTAAAACAGTAGGTTTGCTATGAGTTTGAGCTATGTAGTAAGACCCTGTACAAAATACATAAAAAAAAGAAAAAAAAATAGTACTGACTTGGCCTATAGAAGAGCTGGAAAGGGAAAAATTGAGTAAGAGAGAAAAAACTGTAGGCAAGGATTGGAAGTGGCTAAGAAGGAAAGAGTGCATATTCGGAGGAAGAATTCTTTCATTTATTCGACAGATGAGCATCTCAGGTTTTTAAATACAACATTCTTTTTAAGAAGCTCTGGGTGTAGCCGGGCGTGGTGGCGCATGCCTGTAATCCCAGCACTAGGGAGGCTGAGGCAGGAGGATTGTTGTGAGTTCGAGACCAGCCTGAGCTACAAAGTGAGCTTAAGGCCAGCCTGAACTGCACAGTGAGACCCTGTCTCAAAAAAGACAAAAAAAAAAAAAAAAAAAAAAAAAAAAAAGAAGAAGCTCTGGGTGTAGTAGAAAAACTCATTATTATGCCCTACTCAGAACCACCCTATTTGCCCTCTAGAATGAATTGTGTGTGCTTTACTTATGATGGAACTTGGACTCAAAAAATGTGCACAGTTTTCCTGAAGTCTCACAGAAGGTGTGTCTGGAAAAGTGAAAATTTATGACTAATTGATTTTGGGATATAGATGCCTATAAACAGTAAAGGATGATCTAATGCTCAAGAGAGAAGTTGCAGTTCAAGGCACAATTTTGAGAGTAATTAACGAAGAGCTGCTAAACTGAGGAACAAGTTGTGTGTGGTAGGGCACACCTTTAATCTAGGCACTGGGGAGGCTAAGACAGGAGGATCTTGTGAGTTCCAGACCAGCCTGGGCTACAAGGTGAGTTCAAGGGCAGCCTGACTGTATAGTGACACCATGTCTCAAAAAAGACAATAAATAGATAAATGTAGAATCAGTCACAGGGTCTCATTGAGATTAGTTTCTAAGTGAGCTCTGAGCTAGAGAACTTCTCATATTTATTGAGGTCTATAAACAGGCTAAGGAATGTGCATAGCTAATTTGGTGTAAAAAAACTGCTATCTGTAGTGCCTTCTGGTATGCACCATCTAATTGCTAATCTCCCAGGTAAAGGAACAAAGAACAGACAGAACCCTGCCTCCAGTTATCTGTTACTACCTCTTCCCCAGCTTGCCTGAATTACAAAGACCCAGTTTCTTTTTTTTTTTTGTCTTTTTGAGACAGGGTCTCACTATGCAGTTCAGGCTGGCCTTAAGCTCACTTTGTAGCTCAGGCTGGCCTCGAACTCACAACAATCCTCCTGCCTCAGCCTCCCGAGTGCTGGGATTACAGGCCTGCGCCACCACGCCCGGCTCAAAGACCCAGTTTCTTTAGGCTCTGTTCTTTGTTCCTTGAGACTACCTGGGTGCAGTAAACTTCTGACTCTTACCACTACAGATAAATAAATAAATAAGTCTGCTTTTATTAAAAAAAGAAAACCCAAGGAACAGATCCTTACCGAAGGAGGACAGTGTAAGGAAAGAAAAGTGGAATGAGAGAATCTGATCTTGAGAATAGCTAGAAAATAGAAATCATTTTGTAAAACTCCAGTTTTTATATACCTTTACGTACCTGAAATAATAATTTTGTGTATATTTTAATTATGATAAAAATATATGTTTTTAATGTTTATTTGGCTTTTCAAGATGTCCAAGAAAGATTCTTGTGGAAAGGAAAAGAAGTCTCAGAGAAATGGCATCATCTCATCATCCATCTATGATGAAGTAAGAATTTTGATTTATTCACTGTAGTTCTCTCTCCCTTTTTAAAAAACAATTTTGGGTAATGAGAAAAATAATGCTTCACTCTTACAATGAAATATGAAAATATTTTGTTCTGTCTGCCTGCCTGACTCAGAAGTCATTTACTTTTTCTCTCCTTACTTACATTTTCTTTGTAAGTCTATGAGATAGTTGTTATCCTCATGAAATAGTTTAAGAATTGAAGCTTAGCAGTTTAGACAAAAGTAATTTTCCTAAGTATTCTAAGTCCCTTAAATCCTTCATTTATAATAATAACACTCCAGGATAGGGAGATAGCTCACTGGTCTAAGCACCTGCGTGGCAAGCACAAGGACCTGGGTTTGGTTGCAGGCACTGCATGCCATGCTTGGAACCTGGGGCATGCCCTGCCCTGCCACTGAAACTGAGTGTGGTTGGGCATGCCTGTAATCCCAGCACTGAGGAGGCTGAGACAGGAAGATCACTATGAGGCCGAGCTCCATAGTGAGACCCTGTACCAAATGAATAATTAAACCCAAAAACCTCACCATTAGACTATTTTTCATGTTTTCTTCCTTTTCCATTTCCTCAGTGTTAGCTAAAATGGTATTCTTATCAAGCAGAGTGGCCAATGTTGTAGGGATGGGTAAGACTAATTGTAAGAGATACATGCTTATAATGTTTCTGTGTTATTCTTAGCACACTGCCTTTAAACAGTAAATAGGTGAAATTTAGGGTATCTTATTCATTGAGTGAATATTATTTCCAGGAAGTGAGACTGCTATGTGATTGGTGTAATCAAAGCAAAGAAACAAAAAAATGCTATATCCATTTTTATTATATGCCATCTGAATAGTCTGTGTAGTTCATCAGGATTAGATAGTCTTTATGCTGTTTCACTGTCCAAAATAAGACATTAATCTGGCAAAGGTGAATACATAATTAGGCTAGATAAAGTATTAAAGATGTCATTGCTCTTCATGGTGTTTGATTTTTTGCTTATTTATTTTCTGATTAAGAATCTGGTCTTTTTTTATGCCTCTGGCCCCCAGAATCTTGTCTTTTAGGTATGGTGATAATTGGAATAGTGATGCTGAGGCAAGGGCAAACATTAATTCTGCTTTCTTAATTAAAAAAAAAAATTTGACGTATTTGGTACAGGGTCTCCCCACGCCGTTCAGACTCATAGTGATCCCCTTGTTTTCAGCCTCCTGATGCAGGGATTATAGGCATATGCCACCACACTTGGTATTGGTCTGGTTCAGTGCACCTGGGGCAGGGCCAGTGTGGCATGTGGTGCCAGGGATCAAACCTGGGACCTGTGCTTGCCAAGCAGGTGCTTAGACCATTTAGCTATGTCTAGCCAGCCTTGCTTCCTTAATTTGTGTCCCCCTCTTCTATTCATAGCATACTTTTTGCTAATCCTTCGCATTCCCTCTTAAGCCTGCTCTAATCAAACACTTTCTTGTTGTTACTCCGCTAGTTATATTCTCTTTAAGGCCTGTAAAGTTTTCCATGTTGCTAAGCCCATTGGTCAATTATAATATCTCTTATCATTTAATTTATCAATAGTATTTGTCATAACTGATGACACATTATTCTTTTTTTTTTTTTTTTTTTTTTTTTTTTTTTTTTTTTTTTTTCCTTTTTTTTTATATATTTGGTATAGGGTCTCACTATGCAGGTTAGACTCATAGTGAGCCTCCTGTCTTCAGCCTCCCCAGTGCTAGGATTACAGGAGTGTGCCTCCACACCAGGACTCTTCCCCACTTAGGGTACCCTGGGGGTGGGACCATTGTGGCATGCAGGATGTGATTGGACCCTGGTCCCTGTTCTTGTATAAGCAGGTGCTTATTCCACATCTTTGCGAAATGAAAACCTCTTTCTTGTCTTTTTCTTTTTTTTAAGGGAAGGGCCTACAGGGTGTTCAGGGTCTCACTATTAGATCGAACTCTTAGTGATCCACCTGTTTACAGCCTCCCAAGAGCTGGGATTACAGGTGTGTGCTACCATGGCCAGTCTCAGTTGTTGTCTCAGTGTGCCAGGGGCCGGCAAGGCAGGCTCATGGGTAAAACCCCCAGCCCCTGCACCTGCTTGCAGGCACTTTAAACTGCTGAGCTGTTTGGCTGGCTCTGTTATTTTCTTTTAAATTAACTTCTGCCTGCTGTCTAGAAAAAGAACAGGATGTATGGTTTTGCTTTGTAGAAGGCTCAATCCCACCATGGCAATGCTACGTTACAACACACCCCATCAAATCTTAGCAACTGGTCTGCTATATTACATTTGTATCTATTTCATTTCTAGTTTATGGGCACCTAGGACTTTTTATTTCTAGGTAACTCTTCTAGTTGACTGTTTTTGTTGATGTTGTTTTAATCAGATTTATGTCTTAAAAAATATTATTCTCCAGATGGATTGGGAGTGTCAGTTTAAAATGATGAAATAATGGTCTATCATACTGTGGTTTATTTTGTGATTTTATTGTCCTTTCTTTTTTACTCTACATGGCATTTTTAGGACAAAAATGAGAAAAAAACTTCATCAGGTTCTGCTATTTCTGCTTACTCTATAAGATCAGTTTCATCAGCAAAAAGAAAACTGGTGAGTGACTTACATGTTATTGTTAAGTCCGGAGACTGGGCGCGGAAGGAAGGACACCAAGAGTCGAGGCCTTGTGAAAGTTCCGGGGTTTATTTTAGAAGCTATGCCGGCATAGGGTCACCAGGCAACTGGGCCACGGCGACCCTGAGCCTTTGTTCACTCAGGATTATATAGCACCAGTGGGCGGGGAAGCAGCAAGCAAGATATACAGAAGCCAATCGCATGTGTTAGTTGGGCTGACACTAAAAGGGAATAGGACAGTTTATGCTGTCCCTTACAATAATTGGATGGTGCAGGGATGGGGGGGAAATTCCTGTAGGGGCCCCGGAATTCCTGGGGTGGGGGGGTGGCATTCCGAGAGCAGATGGTCTTGGTTGTAAATCTTATCTATGCTGCAAGGCACGTAGGGGGGCTTCCTGTGCTGTAGGGTGGTATAATCTTATCTATGCTGCTAGGCATGTAGGGGGTGTAGGAGGCAGGGGCTTCTTGTGCTAAGGGGTTGTATAATCTTATCTATGTTGCTAGGCACTTAGGGGGCAGGGGCTTCTTGGTGCTAAGGGGTTGTAACCGTGTTAACTCTTAATGGCCCTTGCGGCCAGTGAGTTTGAATGGTGGGGGTTGGTATCTTAACTCTAGGCCCTAACAGTCCCCCCTTTTGATTTTTCCCTCATTTTTAATCTTAAAAAGGGTGTTGTGTTTTATGCTCTGGCACAGGCAAGTATTGCTGTCTGATAACCATGAGTTTAATAGAGGAAAGCTGTTTACGGCCATAGGCTATTAGCTTATTAAGAAGGTATGGTCCGATGGTGAGAGCCAACAGAAGGATCAGGAGAGGCCCAGCTAGGGCCGAGAGGAGGGTGGTCAGCCACGGGGAACGGTTGAACCAAGATTCAAAGAGCCCCTGCTGTTGTAGTCTCTCTTTTTCCCGTTGTTGTAACCTTTCCCGGAGTTTGGACATAGAGTCTTTTACTACCCCCGAATGGTCAGCGTAGAAGCAACACTGCTCTTTAAGAGCAGCGCATAGACCTCCCTCCTTAAGGAGGAGGAGGTCTAGCCCTCTACGGTTTTGTAGCACCACCTCAGAGAGGGAGGACAAAGAGGTTTGCAGGGCCGAGATGGAAGTTTCTATAGTTTTTAGGTCTGTGTCTATAGCCTGTTGTAGCCGGGAAGAAACACGTGTGCCCTGAACTAGAGCCGCGGTTCCCGTTGCAGCCCCAGCGGTGGCTAGTGTTCCCATAACTACTGTCAGAGTGAGGGAGACTGGCTCTCTCTTTACTCTGACGGGTGTCTGAATTTCATCCTCCAATGTTTTAGGAGAGTGGAGATAGACTCAGGGGAGAACAGTTACCATAATGCAGTATTCAGCCGACGAGTCAAAGACATTTGTAGAGAGGCAAGGAGTTAACCCTGTTTTGACCCCATTAGGAGGCACAAGATATTTCCCTGAAATAAGGTGGGAGGTGTAGTGTATTTTGCATAGGTGGGCCAAGGTGGGGGGAATCTTGCCTATACAAGATTCCTTGGCCCGAAACCTGGGAGAGGGCAAGGGTGAGTTTATGTTTAGACTCCCAGATGCAGGAAGAAGACGAGGAGGTTGTGATGAAAGTTCCATTATAAGCTAAACCCTCGTAGTAGGGGGGGGATGCAGATAAGCATAACCAACAGGATTGGGTGAGATTTGGGTTGGTTGCATTGAGAGTAGAGAAGGATCCCAGAATTAGTTCATATAGGCTATTTTTGGGGAGGGGCTCAGGGTCTCTGGTGGAAGCAGGAGCCTTGTTTGGCCCTGGGGAGTGGCCTTTGGTACTTAAAGGGGCCGTAGGTTGGGGATGTGGAGTTAAAGCAGGATTGGGGCTTGTTTTGCGGGACACTGTGAGTGGAGGTTCTTTCTTTATGAGTAGCAGGGTTCCCCTATCTGTCCCCTCTTCATAAAACCAGAGGCCCCATGTGCGGCCTATCTCCCAGCTAGGGTCTGTGGGGTGGGAAACATTAAGCCAAACCTCTGTGCAAGGCGGTTGGCTGCGTATCCAACCACGACCGTGGCTCTCAGCTGCATTCCGGGCGCAGCCGAGAGGCCTCCCCAGGGTGAGAAAGTGGTCTCCTTTGAGGAGCCATGCCGTGGTTAGTGTCACACATTCCCATTTGGCACAATAGTATTCTCCTGGGCCACCGCAGTAGCCCTTGCCCGTGGCAGGGCACATATATACAGAGTCTGTGCGGATGCATGGTCTTCCGCCTGGGTCTTTGGGGAATAGCTGGCATGTCTGGACTCGGAAACGGGGTGGGCCTGACCCAGTCCCTGTTGTTATCTGGACATAGCCCTCCCACCGGATAAGGCTCCACTTCCAAGGTTGATGGGGGTTGGAGTCACCTTTCCCCTGGAGGAGGAGGAGGAGGAGCATGAGTGCTCCTGCGAACCTTAATCTTAAGAGGACAGTCAGTTTTTTCCACGGTCCATTCATGGTCAGACGGCTGTGGAGCGGGCTTGAGGTGGGAGGCGTGGACCCAAGAGGCAATTCCATCCACTTTGACTGCCGACGAGGTGGTCAGCAACACCTGGTAGGGTCCCTTCCAGCGGGGTTGTAGAGTCTCTGTCCGATGGCGTCGGACGTAGACGTAGTCTCCCACCTCGTACCTGTGAGGTGTGGGATTGTCTCCCAGAGGGTATGCTGCTGAGAGCTGATGCCAGAGGACCTTCTGGATCTGGTCAAGAGCCAGGAGTCTATCGGCTAAGGGGGTAGGAAAAGTGTGTGAGTAAGGGTGGGATTTAAGTCCTTGAGAGGGGGAGGTGATCCAAAAAGGATCTCAAAGGGTGTGAGGTTAGGGGACTTCGGAGAGAGGGTGTTTCTGGCCCTAAACAGGGCATATGGTAGGAGCATCACCCAATCTTTAAGGCCAGTCTCATAGGACAATTTAGTCAGGGTCTCTTTAATGGTTCTATTCATTCTTTCTACTTGTCCTGAACTCTGGGGTCTATAGGCACAATGTAACTTCCAATCAATCCCCAGTATCTTAGTTATCCCTTGACTTACTTGGGCCACGAAAGCGGGCCCATTGTCTGAACCTAACACTTTTGGCAAACCAAACCTCAGGAAAATCTCCTCAAAGAGCTTTTTTATCACCACTTGAGCAGTCTCCTTTTTGGTGGGGAAGGCCTCAACCCACCCAGAGAAGGTGTCCACAAATACCAGCAAGTATCTGAGTCTTCCCTGGGTGGGCCTTATCTCGGTGAAGTCTGCCTCCCAATGTAGTCCTGGGCGTGTTCCTCTCAGCCGGTGCCCAGGAGCTATCCTGGAGGGGTAAGCATTCACCATTTGGCACGCTTTACACGCCTGGACGATTCCTTGGGCCAGCCTGTGGATTTGACTCCTAGGGAGCTCATTTGTCCCTTGATGTTGAGCCAACCTGACTAATTTATTGACCCCCAGATGGGTGAGGCGATGGGCTTTTTCTAAAAGGTCCGAAAGTTCTTTTTCATCCATGTCTGAGGGTGGCCGGTCCTGTTGGGGGCCTTGTATGAGGCTCCTTGAGCAAGGTTTCTGGCGCTGGTCCAGGGTCAGTATAGGGGCAGCAAGGGCCACCTGTTTAGCAGTTTTGTCCACCAGATTGTTTCCCTTAGTCACTAGGTCCGTCCCTTTTTGATGGCCAGGGCAATGAACTATGGCCAGCCGAAGGGGTAGGAGTATCGCAGCCAGCAAGTTTAAGATCTCAGTTCTATTTTTAATTTCCTTACCCCCGGAAGTGAGTAATCCCCGTTGCTGGTAGATTGCCCCATATACATGAGCTGTAGCAAAGGCATACCGGCTATCTGTATAAATTGTGGCTCTTTTTCCTTTCGCCAGTTCTAACGCCTTGGTAAGAGCTGTGAGTTCTGCCTTTTGTGCTGAAGTTCCCTCGGGAAGGCTGGACGCCCAAATAACTTGTTGCCCATCCACCACTGCTGCCCCCGCATACCGCTTACCGTTGGTCAGGTAGCTGCTCCCGTCCGTGAACCAAATTACCTCTGCATCGCGAAGGGGGGAGTCCTGGAGGTCATGGTGAATGCCAGTTTCTTCTGCCAGGATGTCTTGGCAGACATGGAGGACTGGTCCGGAGGTTTCGTCAGGCAACAGAGTAGCAGGGTTTAATGTGGTGGGTGCCCCAAGGGACACACGCTCATTGTCCAACAACACTTTGGTAGTGGGTGATCCGAGCATTGGAAAGCCAGCGGTCAGGTGGCTGGCGAATTATGCTTTCTAAGGCATGGGGGGCTATGATAGTCAGTTTTTGTCCAAAAGTCAATTTATCAGTGTCTTTGACCAGAACCGCAGCCACAGCGATAATCCTCAGGCAAGGGGGCCATCCACTGGCTACTGGGTTCAACTTTTTGGAGAGATAGGCCACTGGCCTCTTCCATGGCCCCATCCGTTGTGTTAGGACACCCCGTGCGACCCCCTTTCTTCCTTCCAGATACAGAGTAAAGGGCTTTTCTACATTAGGTAATGCCAAAGCTGGGGCCGAAAGCAAAGCCTTCTTTATCTCGTCGAAAGCAGTTTGGCACATGGGGTCCCATCGGAAGGAGGCATTATTTTTGAGCAGGGGGTAGAGAGGGGCTGCCAGGGTGGCGAACCCTGGGATCCAGAGGTGACAGAACCCTGCAGTGCCCAGAAATTCCCGCAGCTGTCTTTTAGTCGTGGGGGGTGGGATCTGCATCACGGTCTTTTTTCTTGCTTCTGTAAGCCAGTGTTTACCCCCTCTCAAGGAATACCCCAGGAAAGTGACCTCCCTCTGTATTAGCTGTGCTTTTTTTGCAGACACCCGATAGCCTAGTTTAGCCAGTTCCCATAACAATCCCTTCGTCCCTAGTTGACAATCTTTCTCCGATTCAGCTGCCAGCAGGAGATCGTCTACGTACTGAAGCAAAGTTACCTGGGGGAACTGGGTCCTAAAAAACGCCAGATCTCTGTGGAGGGCTTCATCGAAGATGGTTGGGGAGTTCTTGAACCCCTGTGGCACCATGTCAGTTGTTCAGTTGTCCCACCGTCTGGGTCTGTCCATTCGAAAGCAAACAGCGGCCTACTGGCTGGGTGTAAAGGCAGGCAAAAGAATGTGTCCTTGAGGTCAAGGACTGAGTACCAGGTGAACTGTGGTCCCAGTGTGCTTAGAAGATTGTAAGGATTGGGCACCGTAGGGTGGATGTCCTCCACCCGCCGGTTGACCTCCCGCAGGTCCTGTACAGGGCGATAATCGGGAGTTCCCGGTTTTCTGACAGGCAGTATTGGGGTGTTCCAGGCCGATCTACATGGGACTAGGACCCCCAAGTCCTTGAATTTCTGTATGTGGCCTTTTATACCTTGGAGAGCTTCCTTACTGAAGGGGTATTGCCTGACTCGAATGGGCATGGCAGTTGCCTTCAGGCTCACAATTACCGGAGGCTGATGCTTTCCTAATCCCAGTCCCGCCGTTTCTGCCCAGGAGTCGGGGAACTCAGTAAGCCAAAGTTTGGGCAGAGAGACGCTGGCCGGGGCATTGTGGAGGCGATATTCATCCTCCGCAGCAAGGGTTAGGATTGTCACTCCTGAAGGATCCACCCGGGGATTGAGAAATGAAACCTGAGGCCCTTGAGAATCAAAGGTTATGGACGCTCCCAATTTAGTTAATAAATCTCGCCCTAACAGTGGTGCCGGGCATTCTGGAATCACCAGAAATTGATGTTGTACGAGTCCTTTGCCCAAGTTCATAGTCCGTTTAGTGGTCCAGGCTCGATACCGGGAGCCATTCGCCCCTTGGACCAGTGAACGCTTGGCAGAAAGGGGACCCATGGGGTCCTTTAGGACTGAGAAAACGGCCCCCGTGTCAACTTCGAAGTTAACTGGTGTCCCCTCCACACAAAAGGTTACCCTGAGCTCAGGGAGGGGTTCTGAGCCCCATCCCCCCTAGTCGTCCTCCTCTAGGGCTAAAACTCTGGGGTGGGGGTTTTGTGACTCCCCATTCATCCCCATTCACCTCTTTCTTTCCTCTTTTCTCTTGAGTGCTTCACAATCCTTGATATAGTGTCCCATCTCTTTACAGTAAGCACATTGGTTTGGGAGGAGCGTCCCCCTGCAAGTCCCAGAGTTCTTTTGTACCACAGCGGCCAGAATTTTGGTCAGCTCCTTAGTCCGCCGTCTCTCTCTCCCTCTCCCTAAGTCTTTCTTTTTCCTCCTTTTCTCTCTCTCTTCTAGCCTCTTTTTCCTCCTTCTCTCTCTCTTCTAGCCTCTTTTTCCTCTTCTGTCTCCCTTTTATAAAACACCTTCTCTGCCTCTCTCATTAAGTCTCAGAGGGTCAGGTTCTGCAGCCCATCCAGTCGCTGCAATTTCTGTCGGATATCTGGCGCAGACTGGGCAATGAAAGTCATGGCCACCATCCCTTGAATTCCCTCCTCTTGAGGGTTATATGGTGTATATCTCCTATAAGCTTCCATGATCCTCTCTAAAAAGGCTGATGGCGTTTCCTCAGCTCCCTGAATAACCTCTCTT
>PVKA01012274.1:0-38158 GCA_004027165.1 Ctenomys sociabilis
AAATACTTCTTAGTAACTTTATACTAAGTAATATTTACAACCAGATAGTTTACATAACATGTTCAAAATATTCAGCTTATAAAATTTTTGTTTAATGAAATCTCTCTTATTAATTTATACATGCATAAATGTTTTAGTAATTCACCATGGGTTGAATGTTTTAATAAGTAAGATTAGAAAGATACCATGACAGCCTGGACTAAGAAATTCTTTTTCTTGAGCAAAATGTATAAAGCCCTCTAGTGGTATTAATATATAAGGTATTTCACTGTTATATTTGCTTAATAAAAGTCAGCTTGCCTTTTCTAAAGTGCAGGTATGTAACATTTCCTTGACATCGGCTTTCTGCGGATCCCTATTTGTTTTCTTTGACATATAGCATGTATAGTTCTTCTAAACAATAAAACATATTAAATTGTTAGAATTACATTGCAAAAATAAATAGTGTACAAAATGTTAAGTCACATCTTTTCAATTAGTAGCTGTTATTGGGTCTAATATTAAAGGGCATTTGAAATATTTATCCAAGTGCAAGTGTGGATGATAAATATTATCTTTTGTGTGTGAATGTAACAATATTTTTTAAGAAGAATTCATTCATTTGCAAACTTCATTTAAATGAAAACACAATAAAGGATGAACAATAGCTAAGTCTTTCTTTGTAATTATTATTGAAACCTTTCATGCTTAAGGGACGAAGCACGTTTGTTCAAACATAGACATTTTGTCACTGTATTTATTTGTTCCCCCTTTTATCATAGAAGATATGCATTAGCAGCTCATTTGGTGGATCTACAAAATGAATTTCAGGGGCTGGGGAAATGGCTCAGTAGAATAAGTGTTCATCTGGCAAGTGTAAGGGCCTGAGTTCAATCTCCATTTCTTAAAAAAAAAAAAAAAAAAAAAGAATTTCAGTTAATGAGAAGTGCATTTTAACTGATCCTTCAGTATTTTTAAGTATTATTATTTAGTATGTGAAGCCAGAGTATACTGAAGCTTATCAAATAGTTACAGTGAAAACTAATATTGAAATGTCTAAAATACAAAGAGAAAAATTATGTTTAAAGTTGAATATTTTAGGCACAGCGGGATGGCTCAGTGGAATAAGTGCTTCCTGGCAAGCACAAGGGTCTGATTTCAATCCCTGATTCCACCAAACAAATGAAAAAGTAAAAAAAGTTGAATATTTTCCTTTATTGTCCTTTGTTTCAAGTTCATTTTAACTATGGTGCTGGGCTCAGGGGACAACTGTGGTAGAAACTGCTTTACTAGAGTTTGGAAGGCTAGTGTCACTTTCCAGTCCATACAGTTGGGTGTGCTATATGTTAGTAAATCATCACCCTCCACTTACCTCACAAACCACCAGGTCTTTGGAGTAGGCTTACAATTGTTTTGTGAAAATACATATTATTTTATTGCCTATCATTGAGGAATTCGTGCAGTTGGTGAACCTGTGGTCTTCTTCTCTATTTGTATCTCCTTGTTCTATTAAAACTTGATACAAAATACTAAATTCAATTGGCTAATATATCTAATCTTGGGCCCCTTAAATCTATAAAACCTCAAACATGCAGTAAGAGCATATGCATTTTAATCTTTAGACTTCACTCTGAAATAAATTCATTTAGAATGTTGAATAAGGTAATGTTTGATATTTACATAAGGAAAATTATATTTATGTATTCTCTCTCAGGCATTCATTAGCTTCTCGGGTTTGGATTATGCCATCATGTGTGAATAACAAACAGCACAGACCCCCAATTCCAAAAAGACAACAATAGCAATAAACAAATCCTCCAACTTTGTGTATTTCTAGACTCAACTCTATACAACACATATCTCTGTGGAAAGTTGATTTTTGGACTAGGAGTCAAAATAGTCTTAACTGTCACTCTTAGCTATTTGTCTTTACAGACAACAGTGCCAACACGATGTGCATTTTCAAAGGAATAACTTGTGTTGTAGAATTCTTAAAATTTTTCTAATCTAGTTGTAAATCATGAAACCATTGCAAACACAATACCATCTTATAAAATGAGTGAAGCAAAATATTATTTTCCAGGATATTTTATCTGTAATATGTTATAAATATTAGAGATAAAATATTTTATAAAATATCTGTAGTATTTTTCCATCTGATCTATCTCACTTAAATGTCAGAAGCTGATACTATCTGGAGAGAGTTGAGCTGTTCAATGTCTGAGTGGTCACCTGGAACAATGCCCTAAAGAGAAAGTAAGAGACAAGACTCCAGCTACTTCTGGCATAATGAAAGCAAATGATTGAACTATGGAAAGAGCACATTCCCTGTTCCATTTTCTCTCAGGGCTCAGATTTTGCTCCTTATGGAGATAATGGCCATTCACTGAAGAGGGAGCCCTGAGTCTGTTATTGTGCTATGGAAGGGTTAGGTAGATAAGGTAGTGGTAGAACAGTACTGAGTCAGTCCATTGAAAGTTGCATTTGCTATAGATATCTGCTCCAGGCAGGTCTCAGCAGAAGGCCTCTGTTAGCTTCCACAGAAAGAGGGCTTTGAGTGAGACACTCTTATCCAGAATAAAGATGTGCATGAGTACAGCTGTCCAGTTGACCTGAATCCTGAAGAGCAGCTTCCTTCAGAGACTGCAGTGCGTGTGTCTCCTGAGGAGAGAACAGTTTCCTCCCGCAAGGCCTGCTAAGTGGACATTACCTACTAACCAGCCCTGTAAAGTCATGTATAGGTTTCAGTATGGAGCTGAACTCTACAATGGCTATCATCTTACTTGTCTCCTTCTTCTTAAACTTAAATTAGGGAGTAAAATTCAACCAAGTAGGTCATTTACTTAGAAGACGATCTACATTAATAGCCTTCTTCAGGCAATTACCTTTTATAGAGGATTTTGTGTGATTTGGTTGGAAGTGGTAGTGATACTGAGGTAAATCTCCAACTTAAAAAGACAGTAGTGTTTATTGAGGAGGCTAAGAAAAGAATATAATTACTTGAAAGTAGTATTGCTTGATGGGCCATGGAGATAGATCAGCAGTCCAAGTGCCTGCATAGGCAAGTGCAAAGACCCAGGTTCTATCCCAGGTACCACTCACTGTGATGGTCCCACCCCAGGTGTGGCACGCTGGCCACCAATGGTGCATGACTGTAATCCCAGGGCAGTTCCAAGGAGACAGAAATAGGAGTATCGCTACAAGTCTGAGCTGTGTAGTGAGACCCTGTACCAAGTACATTAAAATCTCTCTCTCTCTCTCTCTCTCCATATATATATATATATATATATATATATATATATATATATATATATATATATATATATATATATAGCTAAGCTTGCTGAAAATAGCTTGCTTTATCCTCACAACAATTCACAACTATACTATGGCAATTTCCATTTTGTCCATGTGTGAATCTATCGCAGATCAGTGCCTTATCTGTGACAAAGCTGAGCCAAGAGTCCATGTACTTCACCATTCTTGTTCTGATGTCTAGAGATAGGCATAGAAACAGTTAGAGGAAACTGTAAAGAGGGTCTAGGCTCTTGCAGTGAGTGGCCACTTGAAGGTACATATAAATCGAGAGAACTATGAGATATAGATATAGCTAAATCTATATATTTTTAAATAGAAAGATATATTTATATATATTTAAATAGAAAAATATATAGCTATAGCCATAGATATGTATTTTTTTAAACAGAAAGCTGTTTGTAATCATCTTAGACATACTTTGGGTGATACATCTGGTTTTCCATAGGTACAGTGGCAGTCTGCATTACTTAGACTTAAACTACACTATGGTGTGGAGGCATGACCATAAATCTGAAAGGCATTTATTTACACTAAAATGGAAAACATGAGTGTATGCATGGGTACTGTGCATTATTACATAAGCTCTTTGTGTCCGAAACTAAACTACACATGATAGAAGAGGTTGATGATATAAAACAGAATTGGATAGAAATAAAGAGATTGATACTGAGTTATAAATCCTAGAAGAAGTACAAATGATTTTATAGGAGTGTTAGTGATACAGTGACAGGGGAGGATAAATCTCCCATATGATTTTCCATTTTGAATTGATGAATGATCCTTCAATTTGAAGTAAATGGTATAGGAGGAGGAAGCCCAAAAAATGTTTTGCCTTTGGAATCATGAGTATGTGCCTGTTGAGCTAGAAGGTAAAAGTGGTTTTAAAATACAAGAAACAATAATTGCAAGGAAAACTGAACTCAGAAACATGGATTTGTAATGAGAGAGCAATACAACCTTTCCCATCAAGTACAGTAGAGCATGTTACCTGCAGAGAAAGGAGGGGAATTGTAAAGTCCAATGTTGAGAGTTTTAAGGAAAAGGAAGCAAAGATGATGAGCTCATCGCGAGAGGGAACAATCAAGATCAAAACTCACCTGAGATTTGGGACCTATGTTTAACCTCTTTAAAAAGGGCAGGGCAGGAGGGGGTGGCTGAAGTCAGATGAGGGTGAATCAGGGTGAAGAGCTAAAGAACAGAAACAGCAAGTTCAATTAAAAGGAAGGAGTGAGAAGTGACAGCAGCTAGAAAAGATAATTGACTAGAGTTTTGTTTTGGTTGTTGACTGTTTTGTTAATTGAAGGTGCTTCCTTTCTAAATTAGGCAGAGGCCTGCACTTAGTGCCTGGAAAAAGAGAGAAGGGGAAGGTTCATGTAAACAAAACAAAACAAGACAAAAAACAAACAAAAACTATATGCAAATATCACAATGATAAAAATATGAGGCATGGCTATGCAGTAGCCTCAGGACCAGGTGAACTACTTGATTGTTTTTGGCAAAGTCACTTAGTTTCCTAAAGCATCGACTTACCTATCTCAAAAATGCGAATAACAGAGTGTCAATGTGAGAGGGTTGTTATGAGCCTTACGTCATGCAGTGTTACCGTAAGCATTTATCATAGCCTTACTACTGTTTTCAGTTATGTTAGTAGGTATAGATGTATCTGGGAGGACTAAAATAACAATAAATTTGTAAATATCATGCTTAATTAAATGATATGTTATTTTTCAAGAACTTTTTCAATTAATCTTTACCTTAAACTACAAGAAAAACAAAGGTTAAAGGCTAAATTGGGGCAGGTTCCAATGCAATTTATAAACAACTAGTCAATTCCAAAAAGTTTGGAAATGTGACATATTTTATCTCAAATTATATCTATAGCTATGACTATGTCTACATCTATATCTCTATATCTGTATCTGTATCTATGTATTCTTTTTTAAAACATCATAAGCAGTTTTATTTTATATTTAGTAGGATGCTTATGTAGTTTCCCATATTCTGCAGTATGTAAGGATATCTATTAAGAGCTTAATATAAAGATGCAAAAATGTATCAGAGTTCATAATTAGACACTGCAGCAATATTTAACCAATAACTATTAAGAATACAACATGCAAATAGAAAAGATAAAACTTTCACATTTTAAGAATTTATTTTTAATGAAGAGCATTTTCTACCTGCTCAAGAAAGCTGTTCGCGCACTTCCTTGGCAAGTGCAAGGACCTGACTTCAATCCCTGGTTCTGCCAAAAAATTAAAAAAAAAAAAAAATTTTTAAATAAAAACATTTTTTGCCGGGCGTGGTGGTGCATGCCTGTAATCCCAGCACTCAGGAGGCTGAAGCAGGAGGATTGTTGTGAGTTCAAGACCAGCTACAAAGTGAGCTTAAAGCCAGCCTGAACTGCATAGCAAGACCCTGTCTCAAAAAGACAAAAAAAAAAAAAAAAAAAAAAGAGAAAACTAAGCTGTTCGCAATCCTCTTAGGCATACTTTGGGTGATACATCTGGTTTTCTATAGGTACAATGGCAGCCAGTATTATTCAAATGTAAAACTTAATATAGATATTTTTTTCTTTAGCATAAAAGTGACAGTCTAATATGGTCTTCTAACTAATCATGGAAAATTTCCCTAAAATATTTTTAGTTTACAAAAGCAGAAAACCACCAAACCTCTAACAGCGCAGTCTCGGACAAGAGAAACATCAGTTTAATAAAGATGAAAATTGAAAGAGAAATCAGCCATACTAGGCATTATGGTTGACAAAATGCATGGTTGTATGAATCTTGCTCTGAGAAGTTGTATGCGTACGAGCTCTTCCATTAGTCACTGAAAAATTCTTTGTGTGATACTGAATTGATTTACATATTTTCTAGAGTCCTGTTCAAGAATGCTTGACAAATTGGAATCACGCTGCTTCACATTGAAACTTCACCTAGAATCTCTTCCCTGGAGCTTGGCCACGAATTGACATATAACTGAAAGGAGTCTCTAGTATTCCTAACTCTAATCAAGCTAGGAGCATAGGCAGGCTTAACATAATAGAACTCATTTCCTTCAGTGTATCTTTTAGTGGTCATTTTCTCACAGAGGATGTGCATGCATCCTATGTCTTTGATTGTGATTTCTATATTCAGTACTATCACTTTTTCCTAAATAAGAACACTCTTGAGCTTACTTGTACCTAACTTGAATTCCCCTTGTTCGGATGATTCTGTGTTAGTTTAGTCTGCTTTTTCTTTCAGAAGTTGAAAGACACACATAATCTCGGAAGTGATGAATAGGAGCTATGCTGCAGGGCTGGTCCTACAGTCCAAGGAGGCTCCTTCTATTCCTGTGTGCCTCCCTCCCTCCCGCGGATGCTGAGCTCGGCAGCAACTGCATTATGCATTCCAGTCATACAGTGTTCTTTCTAATGAGACCTATTCTACATTCAAAAGCTCCGAAATTTTGCAAAAGCTAGCAGCAAAACCAAAACATACCTTTTTGGAAGTCGAATTTGAGAAACAACTGACTTCCTTGCAGAAATGGTTTTTAGCTAATAAATAGGAAACTTTTCTTCATTCTCTTCAGTTCAATAGCTTTCAGACATGAAAACAAGCTCCAAATTCCTTCCTGCACCTTGACTTGGAAAATAACGGCAACGTGTACCATTTTGAAAGCTTCGGAACCTATTTCAAATTTACTTTTGTGTACTTTTGTCTTTCCTAATTACTTCTTGGTTGCTAGACTGAGCTTTTTCTGGGATCATGATTTTTGAACATGAATCCTTTAAATAAGGAATAATGGAAATATGGATAACTTTTGCATAACTAAAGAACTTTTACTGAACATACAGTAATAGCAAAAGTTGGTTCTCCAGTGCACAGTCATTCTTGGGGGAAAATAATCTGTATTGATTTGCTATATTTTAGTGTCGGCACAGTTGCCATGCAGCTGTAAATATGCATATAACACGCAGTGGTACTTCCGCACCGTGAGTCAAATTCTCACATGTCTTTTGTCTAAGAAGCATGATCTTAACTCATGAATCACTGTTAAATGTAAGTGTAATGTGGAGAGGTATGAAAATACATTGTGGGGGATTTTTGCCAATTTGTATAATTTTTCAGTTAAGCAGTCATAAATCAAGGAATATTGTATTTTTTGAGGCTCATTAAAGAGACATTACACATCAGAATAGTGAGGTCGTCAGCATCACAGGATGATAAATGCCTGTAACTATCTGTATGTAAATGGCATGAGACAGATTCAGGGTGTTGCAAAGGAGAGTAACCACCTCCCTGATAGTGTCCCCTAGGTGTGGGGACAAGACGCTGGTGACAGGTGTTACATGCAGACACCTTCAATGGCAAGGATTTAATAGCACTTAGTGGAACCTTACAATATAAACTAGGACAAACAGTGGTTAACATAATTTTAAATGAATTTGTTCAATAAAGGTGCGCTATTGAATTCTTTTTTACTCCTACCATTTTTATTCATTTTAATGAAAAAAGAAAGATAAAATAGCAATGTAATAGTTTCAAGTCAGGTTAGTAGGATGGTTACAATCATTAATACATTGTCTATTGTCTTCTTAGTACTTATTCAGAGGACAAGATGCAGACACAATATCTTGTCTAAACACTATTAGTACAAAATTCTACTCTCAACGAACTAAGAGAAAGTAGCTGTATATCTATCCTACTTCATATATATATATATATATATATTTTTTTTTTCCGCAACAGAACAGCCTTTTATTTACACTTTTGTGGAATTAGTGATGAATAGATTGCTTAGCAGCTGACAGCAAACCTTACCCAGCCAGGACGTTCATCTCGGGAGTGAGGTAGCTTGTTTGCTTTAGGCACTGGGCCAAGTCCCACCTACATATATTTGATTGATTTCCTAGCCTCATGGCTCCCAACATATTCCTCTTTTTTATTTGTTTTGTCCAGCAGAAAACTATGACCACGAAGTATAAAAAGTAAAGCCATGTTAATATGCTCAGCTATAAAAGGCTTGAGTCAACAACTTCTGACAGTTGCCAGTTCCGCTGATAACCCACTACTATTATGGACTATCGGACTAGATTGGGTTATTTTGCTGAATTCAAGTACCTATAATTTTTAGACTGGCTTCAAGTATGAAAAGGTGCTTCAAAGGCTTTTCCAAATAATGCTATTAAATTTTAAGGGCCTTTTTATTTGCAAAGTCCATGCTGTAAATTAAAGAATTCATATTGGAAAAGAAAACTTTTAATTTGAAAGTTGGACATAAACTATGTGGTTTCATGTATTGTGGGCTTTTTTTTTTTTTTTTTTTTTTTTTTTTTTTTTTTTTTTTTGTTTGTTTGTTTGTTTTGTAGTACAGGGGATTGAACTGAGGACCTTGTGACTGCCAGGCAGGTTTTTATACCATTGAGCTATCTCCCTAGCCCTTGTTCATGTATTGTACTGTTGGACTATTTCCTTAAGATGGGAATATTTCTACAAAGTAAGAAATTTACTCCATTTAGGTTTTGTTGTTGTTTCTTTTCTCTGTGGCATTTTAGTCTTAATTCATAGCCTGCACATGCTAGGCTGAGTGCTTTACCAGTGTATCAAATAATCCAGTCCATTCAGGTTTATGTCAAAACTCACTTATTATTAGTGTTGATATTGGTGATAACATTATTCTTAATAAGAATACAGTTTTTATATACAGTCTTATATTTTTAATGCATACAATATTTATACAATGTTTGCTTTTATTATTTTTCATTATTTTGTGCTTTTAAATTTTTTTTGCTGAACCAGGGATCAAAGTCAGGCCCTTGTGCTTACCAGTACAGTGCTTAGTCTACTGAGCTATCTCCCCGGCCCACAGGTTTTTGCTTTTAAATTAATTTTCCATTGCACAAATTTCCTCTAAAGAAATTAACAACTCAAAGCCCAAAAACCTGAATCATTTAGGATCATGGAATCACTTAGAAGTAGAGAGTTAATGGTGGCAATAGGTTTTGGTATTATTTATTAACTTATCAATCTGACCTGTTTTGTTCAATTAGAATGTTTTTATTTGCAGATTTTTGTGATACGCTTCCTTGATTTTTTTTTAAATTTTATTCTATTCTACGAACAGTTGTATACAAAGAAAAATCTCCAAGTAAATAACAATCTATTTGAACAAAATAGGTCAAATTCATAAGTAGCTATTAAATAATATCAAAATCCATAATCCATAGCCATATTTAAGTACGCAGCTATAGATTAGTTTTGTTTCTGTTATCTTTAGTATGCTATGTGATTTCTCTTTTAATCATTATATTTATTGAAATTATGTTTCTTTCATTTAAAACTACAATTTATTCATTAATATATTTCATGACACCTGATACAGAATCTAAATATATAAGTGATTAGTTACAAAGAAAAAGAGAAAAAGAGAAAAGAAAATAAGGAAGGAGGCAACGTAGGACAGCTGAGTTTTAGTCTAGCTTGGATCCCTGATGACTCTCTGTGACTAGACAGACAGTCCACTTAAATTGTCTCTACCTGTGTTCCTTGAAATGAGATACTGAATCACATTCTACTGTCATTTAATTTGGAGAAGGGAAAATAAGATAGACTATCACAATGCAGTTGATTTGATAGTGAACTCAACATATAAAGTATTAAGTATTATCTTAAGTATGAGAAAAGAGGAAACTTTAAATTTTATATTCAAAGTCACATACACAAAATACTATTAATAGAAATACACATAAGTTGTGTATTTTGGCAGTTGGATTCAATTATTTTTAAAAAAATGTCCCCTTTTCACGTTAGAGTATTTCAGTATTTTCTAAAGTATGTGTGAATTGTGATCAAGAAAAACTATTATGATTTTCTCAAAAAGAATGATCAGAGTAATTCTTTTCTCTATTTTCATGCATACATTGCAGAGCTTAAAATAATATTTAACTGAAGAGGTAATCCCCAAATACTGTTGCTATATCTAACCTTTACCTTTTTTTCTATGATTCCTGACTCTCCTGCATATTTATTTTGATAAAATGGTTTATGAGAATATAATGGTCCAATTGTAATACAATCTCAGAAGATTAATACCCTTATATTAAAACTTATATTAAAAATATTTTAAAATATCCTGTCATAATTTGAGCCTGTAATAATGAACACCCACTATATAAATAAACTCTAATTGCTTTGAAAACATCTATTATATTATTTCCCCTTTTTATATTCATCATTTACTACTTGTTCTCATCATTTTGCAAATTTTCTTGCTGGCTAAAATAAAATACCCTTAAGTATTCTTCAACTTATTGTAGACAACCTTCAGTGGGCAGCATCTTTTATGTTTAATCACAATTATGCTATAAACTTACTTTTCTCCATGATGAAATAGATGTTCTCTTGGAGTTTTCTGACACTCTTCTTTGTAAATGGCCCTTGAAGAAATGGAAATTAAAACAATGTGTAGATTCATATCCCACAAAAAATAGCGATGGTCAGGAAATATAGTAGTGACAAATGCTAGTGAGACCACTGTGCTCTGCAAATTCAGGCCTTGTAGGTCTTGAAGGCAACAAAGAGGCAAAGAAAGTTCTGAACAAGTTCTTTTCTTTCTATATGTAGTAGTGGATATATGCTTTCTTTATCTATTCTTACTGTTATTTTAGATGATTTTACACATGAGAAGGTGCTGGGTAATGCTGACTGTCTACTTGCTTAGGTTAGGAGACGCAGGAGGTGACTGAGTTCTGAGAAAGGCGAGCCCCAGTGCTGTAACTGACTGCTGAGCTCCTAGAGAGCTGAGTGGCGAGGAGGTGGCCTGGCTGAAGGAAGCAGGTCGTGGCCTGTGCTCTGGGGGTCCTACCTGGCCCCTCATCCCTTTCTGTCTTGCTCTTCCTCTTCTCTCTGTTTTCTGGCTGTCTGGATAAAAGCACTTCAATATGCCACCCCCTTCTTCCCCTTCCTCCATGCTATTTTTGCCTTGTAGACAGCTAATATGGGATGGAAACCTCTGGAATTCTGAGCCAGAAATATGCACTACAGTGTAGGTTGCTGTGTAATGTGCTGGGTCCTCATGATGACAAGCTCACTAGTACAAATGGTAAGAAGCATTTGCAGAATTTTATTTTCACTTAAAAAGCTCCTTTAAGTCTGCTATTTCACGGGATCAACACTTGACTCCTCAACTTTCAATTTGAAGTCCATTGTTGTGTATACACTATCGTGCCACTTCTTAGTAAAACTTTTAAATTTAGATCCAACAAGAAGTATGAAATCTGTGATATACTTTGTCAATTATATGTCATAGGCACAAGGACTTTTATATTTCACTGACCTGTTTTCTCTTTGAAAGGGGGTTGAGAGACAGATAAAGGTTCAAAGAGTTTTACTGTACTGAGTAACATTTATAGGAGCTAAGCATAATGGGTAAGAAAATACTTTTCAGAGTCCAGGGCATTGTGCATTGTTACATAATTATTTTGTAAGTCATCTCTGAATCATTCTCAATCTTTGATTCATTTTGAATTGAAATGACTCTATATTTTAAAATTGTATATGAATTTAAAACAATTTTAGAATAAAATAGCCATTATTGTTTGGTTTGGTTTGGTTTTGGCTTTTTTGGTGATTTTAGGACAGAACATACAGGGCGTTCAGGGTCTCACTACTAGATTGGGCTCCTAGTGATCCTCCCGTTTACAGCCTCCCAAGAGCTGGGATTATAGGCGCGTGCGACCAGTCCAGGGGCAGGGCCAGCAGGGCAGGCCTGTCCATTATTGCTGATGTGCCTCAAGAATGATGCTGGGAACATCGGCTGTCTGCTGCTCATCTCTATGTGGAGCATATCTTTCAATATAAATATCTCTTCATTGCATTGTGCTGTATCTCTCACTATGCAGTAAAGTCAAGTCAAAATGGATCAATGGGCTAAATGCGAAGATGGAAACAATTTATATGCTGGAAGATAGAATAAGCAAAACTGTGGAAGTTATGCCATACACTAGGTAAAGAATTTCTGAACAGAACACTGGTTGCCTAGGAAATAGTGCTAGGAATCAACAGTTGGTATTATATCAAATTAAATATTGTCTGCATAGTAAAATATATAGCCAACTGAAAGAATGATCAGCTATGTCTTAGGCTGAACACTGATGTCTGATATATAAAAACTCAAACTGCAGACCCCTCCAACAAAAGACCCAATAAAAATGAGATACTGAAATGAATATTGTAAACCACAGCAGTACTAGAAATGAAGAAATATTCAACTTCATGGCCCTTGAAGAAATGAAAATTAAAACAGTCTATAGATTCGTATCCCACAAAGAATAGCGATGGTCAGGAAATATAGTAGTGACAAATGCTAGTGAGACCATGTGGAAAAAGGAAGCTTCTGAACTGTTTTGAGAATTTAAACTAGTACAGTCATGAATATCAATGTGGAGATTCCACAAAACCTAAAATCAGGAATTTGATTTAACCCACCTAGCCCCCTCTCTAGCTGTCTTCTCAAAAACGTTAAGGACATGAGTTCTCAGTGTTACATGCATAGCCATGTTTATAGTGGCACAATTCCTGTAGCTAAATCTTACAAAGACTATATGTCTGTCAGCCGATGAATAAATAAATAAAGAAAACATGGTACTTACACACAATGATGTACCATTTCATCACCCATAAAGTAAGATTGTGTCATGTAAGAAAATGAATGTGCCTTGGGATCTAAACGTTAAGTGACGGAAGTGATATGCATGACATTAAATTCAGCATAATACAATAAGACAGAGAGAGAGACAGACAGGGAGGGAGAGAGAGAAACAGACAGAGAGGGACAGAGACAGAGAGAGGGACAGAGAGAAAGAGAGGGAGAGAGACAGAAAGAGAAACAGATATACAGAGAGGGAAAGAGACAGGGAGGGAGAAGAGACAAACAGAGAAAGAGACAGAGAAGTAGAGAGAGAAGGACAGAGGAAGAGAGACAGAGAGAGGACAGAGAGAGACAGAGATAGACAGAAAGAGAGAGAGCACTTCTCAAATGGGAAGGCTATCAAGAGATGGAGGGAGAGGAGGCGAGAGTAAGGGAAAAGCCTACAGTCACAATGTGTTGTGTCATGTGCCAACTCCCTACAAGAAATGGAAACATTATCCATAACAGATGTACTTACAAAAATAGTCAATAAATACTCCAAATGTTACAAACACACTTACTCCATCACTGTGGTCACTTTCTCATGTGGTTCTGGAATTCATCCCACATGAGGATCTTTAGCTGTGCTTTTGTGGCTGCCTGGATGTCCTGGGCTGATTGAAAATGTTCACCTTCTGTGATCATTTTGACTTTTTGGCAGAGCCAGGCATTGCACCTGATGTGGTGAACAGGTGGATGAGGACACTGTGGTGTCTCTACGAGCCTGTGTTTCACCAGATGACCACTGCCGCAGCATGTACTGCAGCCTCTGCCACAACTCTTCCGGACACTCAGCATGTGAGGAACCTTAGATCCACTATAAATGCTCATAGTAGGAAGAAGTCATCTCATTGTGGCATGAGGATTTCTAAGATGCCAGAAATGGAGATAACTTTAGAGATTATCCAGTGTTCAGGTTGCAATATGTGAAAATGTTAATACCTAAAAAATTGGATGCTTGGATAAAGTGAATGGAGCTTGCTCCCTGGGCCACTGGGCAATGGTAAAATGTGAAGCAGGCCACTGTCAGCCTAGCAGAGGAGGGAAAACCCGCCCTTATCCTTCAGGGAAGAGTTGGAAAGTAATCACGTACCTGCCAAGGCGCCTAGACTGTAAATCACATGCCCCAAGTTGCACAGGTAGTTAACTCTGAATTCATGACTATAAAAGCACTCATAATCCAGTGCTGTTTGCTCTGCTCTATTGATAAAGTAGACACAGTCCCAGTAGGCTTTGACAGTGGAGGTCCACAGAGACATTCAGGAGACTAATTGAGAGCACAGAGGAGAGTTCTGTGGAGCTGGCTGCGGCGGAGAAGTGGAGCTTTGGGGGTTTAATTGGTGGAGACTTACTCATCTTATGGTATAATTTTTAAGCCTATTGTGAAGCACTGCAATTAGGTGTGGTGGCATCCTTTATAAATTATATTTTATCATGTATTCTGCTTATCTTTTCTTAGAATTTCCAAAGTGAAGTCTATTCTGTAAGCTGAAGATATGAATTTCTACTCTTTATACTGAAATACTAGTCCTGTCTTACTATATTTAACACAAAATTTTTCACATAGAACATAAAAATTAGAATAAAATGCATATATTTTGGTTGCAGGTTGTAGTATTTACCTACTCAAAATTTTGACATAAAATTTATAATTGCTTGACTTTAGTGGAATAAGACCATTTAACAAAATACAGAACATCACCAAAGCTTTCTTTGCTCCACCCTTTTCCACCCCTTTATAAAATCTTGTCTAGCTGATTAATATAACAGAGCACTTCAACTTTGGTGAAATACACTTATTCAATTTCACTGAAGATTATAGGTTTCAAATAATAAAATTGGATTTTATCGAGGATAGAAGTGTGTAAATAGAACATTTGATTGAATTTAATAAAACAGATTCCTGCTGATGGAGCCAAGTCATTTCCTTTAGTTTTAACTTGATTACAAAGACAAGAAGTTTTATGAACTATTTTGAATAGAAAATTCCTTTCTGTCTAGAGCACAAGACTACAGAGACAGTAATAAAAATAAGTAGTTCTGTTTACTATTTTTAAATTAAAGAGTTGTGACTGTATGGTTATTTTAAAATTATAGTAGAGCTATTTTCTAATCTGAATTTCTAGCTATATATTTATTCAAAAACGTGCTAATTATTCAGCATTTATGGGTTATTTTCATTTCACATATGTGATTACATACAGTGTATTATAGTAACCTCATTTGAGCAGAGGAAAGAATGCAACAAAATATTAGTCTGATTAGGAGATTGTCATCATCCATAAGATCACTGTATCATTTTCCAGTGCCTTTTGATTTTTAAAATTGCTTGAAGGAAAAATAATTTTTGTTATTTGAATAATATATATATAAACAATCTTCATCCTACATTGAAAATGAACTTCACTTCATTCACTATGAAAATAAAATGACCGTACCTCTACCATAACATCAGATTTCCAGGTAACGTATTGACATTAAACTCAGAATTCACCTGTGGATCTCGTTACCTGTAGCAAGATTAAAATGTTCACTGAATGATAAAGGCAGAACTCAGAAGCTAAGAAATGATAATCTTGTAAATTAGTTTCAAAAAATATGAAAGTAGCCGGGCGTGGTGGCGCATGCCTGTAATCCCAGCACTAGGGAGGCTGAGGCAGGAGGATTGTTGTGAGTTCGAGACCAGCCTGAGCTACAAAGTGAGCTTAAGGCCAGCCTGAACTACACAGTGAGACCCTGTCTCAAAAAAGACAAAAAAAAAAAAAAAATATGAAAGCCAAACTAATCATTCTAACAGTTCTTATTTTTCTCTCTCACATTTTTGTATTTCCTAAATAAGAATGTCAAAAGAAGTCTTCATTCTCCCCAATGCAAGTATTGGTGGTTCTCATTTATTTTCAAATTGTAAATAAATGAAAAAGGTGGTTTTCCTCCATAACTGTGATAAAATCAACATGGTATTGGCAACAAAATAGACCTGAGGATCAGTGGAATAGATTAGAAGATGCAGAGGCATCTACAATCACATTCATCCATCTGATCTTTGACAAAGGGGCTAAACAAGCTCACTGGAAGAAAGATAGCCTCTTTAACAAATGGTGCTGGAAAACATGGCCTTCTACATGCCAAAATCTAAAACTTGACCCTGCTCTATCACCATGCACTAAGTTAAAGTCAAAATGGATTAAAGATCAAAACATTAAAACAGAAACAATCTCCTTGAAGAGAAAGTAGGAGGAACTCTTGAAGACATAGGGGTAGGTAAAGAGTTCATGAACAAACATATATTCGCATGGGAAGCACTTGAAAGAATCAACAACTGGGATCATCTCTTCTTAAGGAGCTTCTGCATGTCAAAAGAAATTGTCAACGGAGTGAAATGACAATCCACATTTTTTGAAAAACTCCTAACTAATAAGCAATCAGACAGAAGTCTACTGTCTAGAATATATAAAGAACTAAGATAAAACAGGGCCCTCAAATTTAAAGACCCAATTCAGAAATGGGCATCTGAGATTAATACACACTTCTCAGAGGATGATATTAATGCTAAAGAAATAGAATGAAACCTGATTTATATATATATATATTTTTTTGTCTTTTTGAGACAGGGTCTCTCTATGCAGTTCACGCTGGCCTTAAGCTCACTTTGTAGCTCAGGCTGGTCTCGAACTCACAACAATCCTCCTGCCTCAGCCTCCCGAGTGCTGGGATTACAGGCATGCGCCACCATGCCCAGCTCTGATTTATATTGTACAGCTTGAATTTAATGTCTTTAGAGCATATTTCAACTGAAAATGATTCTTATATTCTGTTGTACATCTTAAATACTATTGGGAAATAATTTTGTATAAAATGGAAAAGCAGACAGATGTATATTCTATTTATTTATTTATTTATTTATTTATTTATTTATTTATTTATTTATTTTGGCAGAACCGGGGATTGAACTCAGGGCCTTGCGCTTGCCAGGGAAGTGCTTATTTCACTGAGCCAACTCCCCAGGTCCCTCAGATGTATATTCTAATAACACTGGTACTAGCAGCAAGACCAGCAGTCATAAGATAAATTTAAAAATGTCACCCTATAATATATTTATGAGAAAAGGTGAAAATATTTGACAACTACCCACAAAGCCTGAATTTAAATTTCACATCTTTACAAACTTTCTGAAGCCTAAAATAGCTTGTAAATAGTGATTTATTATACTAATTTGGAATAGCCAATAATATATAGATCCCATACACATTTATTACTGTGTGAGTTTCCTGAGACATCATGAATTAATATGTTGAACTTGTTTTAGAACTGTTAATAAAGCCATAAAAATAGTAAATAATTCAAATTTTAGAACATTATTCTAGAATACCACTGCAAGTTCTGTACACAGTGTGAACACATATAAGTGAGGAAAATTGAGTGGTGCAGAGATATGCTAAGGGACTCATACCAGATCTGTTGTCAGGAAGAATAGAATTATTCTCAGTTCAGACATTTAACATTGTATAACACTCTCTTTTGGTGGTTTAACTCAAGATATTTATGAATAGCATAACCTTTATTTCAATATGGGAATTATTTTCGTATAGTCATTTACATATTATTGTCATGACTGCAAGTATAATCAATTTCCATTTTATTTAATTGAAATCAAATTGTTCTGTATCACAATTTTAGTTAAAATGATGATAGAAAGAGATAAAGGTTGCAATAACTGTTGCTTAACAAGGCTTTCATTCAGGGTCTGTTGCTCGGTATGAATCATATTAACAAAATGACTCAAGATTAAAAGAGCTCAAGATGAACATGAGAAAATGATACTTGCATCCCACCTTCTGTTCCAGGACTGCAGAAGGAATGCATATTGTCAAAATGTTGACAGCAATAGTAGGACACAAAATTCAGAGAGAAGAGAATAAAAGATCTAGGAGGTAGCTTGTATACAGTGTCAAAGGAAAACTTTGAAGCACTTCAGTCCTTTTGTATTTCTGAAACAGAAAGTTTCCTGGGGGTGGCAGTGAATCAGAAAATTTTCCATCTTCTGCAGCAGTGTGAGGCCGACAGAGGAACACTGTTCTTGATAAATGGGCCAGGGGAGGAAGGAGAGAGCAGGAGTGCTAGGCAAGACCTGTCTAGGCAGAGATATCTGTATCCATCCTCACTTCCATAACTACAAATTGTAAGAAATATAAATTATATGTGACTCTCTAAATCTCTATCAGAAACTATGAAGGTGGTTGGAAAAGGGAACAATGAAAACTAACACAGGGGTTAAGGAGACAGCTCAGGGGCATAAGCACCTGCCTGGAAAGCATGATGTCCTGAGTTCAAACCCTACTACCTGAGTTCAAGACAAAAAAGAAAATTAACATAAACTTTCTTCAAGCAAATAGCATACCTCATCAGAGCTTTTGAAGTTATTTATAAGAGTAACCAGGGAATAAATGTATCATAACAATTTGAACTAATTTCAGGGAAGACTAATTAAACATCTAAGAATTCTTGCATCAACAGAATGATGATCAATGTGTGACATAGATTATTTTAAAGGCCAATAAATTTAATAATGAAATATTCAAAAATAGATGAGCGTACTTACTGGCTAGCAAATCTATTAATATGGTCAATAATGGTCTCAAATTTTATTTCTTTTGAGTTAGAAGGATTTCTATGTATATTAGATTTGTGTAAATATGTTCAGATATCATTTCTTCCATGACTGTTTTTTCTCTTTCCACTTCGCATTGTATTCCTGGGCTGTAGCAGGGTGAAAATGGAGGAATTATGCTTTGTAGCAGAGTGGCACCTCTAGAGAAAAGAAGTAGGCTCTCAGCTCCACATGCCAGAATACTACATTGGAAAGTTTGAGAAACTGAAAATAGAAAAGCAAAATGTAAAACAAGACATGAAAGGTAGATAGAAGGAGCAAGAAGGCACCAGTTCTAAGACCTGTTATGTAGAGGTTGATTTAATGTATTTAAATTTCCAGAAGTATCAGAAATCAGATGAACCTGCAGAACAATCAAGATTGAAGGACACAAGGCAAGCATTACATTCTATCCAGCTTGTAGATCTTATTTTGGATTAAGAATTAGTTGTCTGAATTTTGCTCCCCTAACTTATTACCCTGCTCTCAAATAGGCTTTTAGCTGTGGTTCTTAGTATTTTACACTATCCCTTCAGCAAGGCATAGGCTGAGAATAAAAGAAGGAAGAGATTTTAAAAAATATATTACATAAAAATAGTTTTCAGGAACAGAGAAACAGGATTTCATGGGAAGTGATAGAAAGACATCTTATGAGAATGTGTGTACAAATGATGGATAGAATAAAAGGGAAATCTGATGCTTTATTTTTATGTCAGTGTACAGTCTTAACCTGTGGCAAACTCTTCTGTGCTAAAAACCACAAACAATTATATTTTGTTAGGGCAGTGAATTCCACCTTCATAGGACAGAAATTAGAAAAAGAACAAGTGAATAGAAGAGAGTACCTGGGGAATATTGGACCAGAATGTGTATTTTTGCCTTTTTGCTTTAGCAAATTTGATGGTGAACCAATAACTGCTAAATACAGTGATAAAAAGTAATCTTATTTAAAGAATAACATACAAATTTTTGAAAAGTGTATTCATATTTGATAAAGATCTATACATATCAGTTACACAATCATGATCTAATAGGAAAATTATTGTGATCTAAAAGAACTTAGCAAATACTTCAAATATATTGGTATTTTATGACAATATGTGCTAACTTTCATGATGAAACATTTTAATAATTTGAAAAGATCTGACAGGTAGCTCCCAGGAATGTACAATGTTATTATATAACAGGATTCAGGCTATATAAGCAGAAATTGATACAGGGTTTTAGAAATCATTGTCTTTGTATTTATAATCATACACTTCTATTTTATCATTGAGGCATTATTTGGATTTATTAGATTTTCATATATTTCTCAAGTCTGACTCAGAGTATAACAGACAGTGAATCTATGAAATTTTGATAACACTACTGAAAAAATGAAAAGTTCAGTTGAGTACAACTCATTTTTCTTTCATAAAAAAGTATTTCTTTGGCACTTAAATCCATACACAAACATCGTATAAATAAGAAATTATGAAGAAAAGCCATTATGTTTGTATTAGTAATATTTGCATGGGGTATCAACAAGCCAATGAATTATTATTTGTGTACAGATGTGCGTTATGCATGTATGATGGTAGTTGGGAATCATCATTATATATTACAGTGTTCTTAGATTTTTCAACATCAAAATATTGAAAAGTAATGTAATTCAAACTTCACCTCCTCATAATCTCCAGAAAATCAACTTGGAAATACTTATTTTGAAAGAATTTTATTAAAAATTCAAATTGTTTGGAAACTATCAGTGCATGTGATTTTGTTTCATGATCATGTTTTGAGCTGAAAGGAACTCAAGATCCATTGACTACGATGTGAACATCAATAGGCAAATATGCTTTGCTCTGCTTTTGTCTGTAGAGTATATATACATTTGCGTATGAGTTGTTTATATGTGTTCATGTAGAAACATACACACTAATCATTGAATATTTTAACTTGGGAACTGATAGAATAGGTGAATGCAATAATTATTGTGTGTAAATTAATTACAATGTTTCATATATATATATATATATATATATATATATATATATATATCCACATATATATATGTATATTCACAGTTCAAGGTAATATTGTAATATACAAAGAAAAATAATTTTCACTAAAAGATCAGGGAGTACGTTTCCTTGATCCAGTATTTCATGAAAGAAAAGCTTTTGAAAATCATAGAGATGAGGCAAAGCGCAGACCCTGCCAAATTTTAGAAGTTAGTATTCATAGCACATTGAGAACAGATATACGGTATATCAGACATGGGAAGGAAACTTTTCAATGTAATACCGTTATCATTATCACCAACTCAATTCACTAAAATCATGCTTTCACCAATTGAACACATGCTGAATGATAAATAGTGAGAATGCATTGCTCCTTGTCATAAACAGTTTCCACCTACAAAAAATCAAGAGAAAACTACACGAAGGTAAAATGAGTCTGTTCATTGCTAAATAACCTATTTCTTAATCTTTACATTATAGTCCTAAAATAATTTCAGTTGCTTTCCGTAATGTTTTGTGTTCCAAATCATGTGATTTCTTAAGACAATATCCAAGCAATCTTTGGTAACATGAATTGGAGATGACCTCATGGTTTTTGAAAAGATTGTATTATTTATTTCACGCACAAAACATTTGCAGCAATGTTTGAAAGTTTACTTTGATAATTATTTTCCTTGACGCTAATTTTTATTAGTACCTGTTATTAATACTGCAGTAACTGAGAATATGAATATTATTAAATATTGTATCACTTAAGTAGAATCACAGAGCTGGAAATGACACTCATTCAGTTCTTCATCATGGACAACAGGTGAGAACAGACTTCATATTGAAATTGTATTACAGATGTGGTTTGTTGCTTCTGTTTTTGTTTTCTTTTGAAGTTTCTGTTTTCTCTTTGATTTCAAAAGTATTAATGTGCAAGTCCACCCCTTGCGTGTGTTTCCTTAACAATTTCAAATATTATCTCAGTCCCAAATTCTCAGTTCAAAATAGCATTCAGGGAACAAATATTTGCTGTTGTACAATTCTTCTTGGCCAGAACCACTAGAACCATCGCTCCTGGTTGTGCAACTTCCTTTTGCATTCTTTATGTCTGAGGTGTTCTGTCCTTCACAGATCCTCCAATCCTGTCCCTCTTTCAAAAGTGAACATGCACACTTGCTCCCAAAGGTTTCCAAACTGAAACAACTGAAATGATCCTCTGTTTCAACACAAAGCTATTTTTAAACTTCTGTGCTTCTCTTCCGTATGTCTGTGTATCTGCTTCGCTCCTTTCTGTGTGTGTATCTTTATATATACCCCAAGCCAAACATGCGTATTTTCCTAAGTGGAGTGGGAAATATATATTCTCTTTGTTGAAAGTAGAATTTATATTCATTTTCCCATCATTGAAAAGAAGGGCTTTTATGCGTAATTGTACTTTAATGTATATTTATCAGTACATGTCTTTGGAGTCTTTCCCCGAGCTTAAGATCTTTCTCATTATTTCAAACATTGTCCTAATTTCTTTTTGGCTGGAAAGGCTAATAGCAAGGGGAAGAGTACTTGCTCCTTCACTTGTTTCTCCATGCAAAATGAGGACAACAGTAGTACGAAGATTGTTTATTTTATATTAATCTTCAGTATCAACTTTGCTGATTAATGGTCTTCAGGATTATCATTGACTACATATTGCTTGTAATTCTGTGGCTGAAATATTAGTATTTAAAAGTCATTTAATTTATTTTTAACTGAAAACGTTCTCATTCTGTCTTTGTAGCATGAACTTTGGGACCTGAAACAAAGCAAATCCTCCCCTCATGAAAGTTTCTAGGAAATTCCAGCCAATGAAAACTTAATCCATCATATTTTCACATAAATTTTCAGTATCCCCTGTTACCATTCTACCATATCTTATATTAACTTAAGAAGTATGACAAATCTTAATTTGGTTTCATCTTTCCATGTTCAGTTTTTATATTGAAAAGGGACAATATAAAAACTGAATGTGAACACATGCTTTCTTAGTACTCTTTTATTTCTAGATTCTGATAGTTCAGTTCTGTTTTTAAAGCACTCGATTGTTGACTTAAGTTCAGATTCCAATTTATACACATTGAATAAGTGTTATATCAAACACAGTTTGAAATTTTTCTCTTTAAATTTATTAATAATTTTTCCTTTTCTTTTCAGGTGCATGAATTAATTTCATTCAAATTCTTGATTTTTGCCTGGTTACCATCATTGAACAACACATGGCTCCTCTTTTAATTTGCTTCTATTAAGGCCTGACAGATAACTTGCTGTGTGCTCTTCCTGGCTTTGGCCTGCTGGTCTCACTGACGTAGCCACCATTTTGAATTCCATGTTCATCAACCCATTGATTTTTTATAAATTCTTTGAATATGATTTATTTTCAAAATATATTTTTATTTCCTCACCTTGACCTTCATTAGATATACTATGCAATGTTATCTTCAGACAGTTTCTCTTTTCGCATAGTAGTTTCTCATATTTAATGATGTCGTTACATGTGGCCATAGGTACTGTTGATTATTAACTGAGAAAATGAAAATATCTACCTATTGTTCTATTTATTACATATGGTTTGTTTTAAACGATGTTATCAGTACTGGTTTGTACATTTTGTGTGCTTCCTAATATATACTCTTATGTTATGAGCTGTATTATATTATGAACCCAATTATTCCTGAAAATTTTCAAATAAATATTCAAATACTCAAGATACTCAAATACTTTAGAAAATGTAAGTGTGTTTCTCTTACCTGGTCTCATATGTCAACTTCATTTTGGCTTTGTTCAAAGTAGGAAATTTCTCACAAAAAGTGTTACTAAGGTATACAAATATATATTTTCTTAACTAGATTTAATTTTGTGATCATCCACATTTCAAAATGAACATATTGATATTCTCACGGAGTTTATGTCAATCATACATTTTTTCCCCTGATATTTCAATCAAGATTTTGTTTCCTTATATTACAAAACCTTAGTATTGTCATTATTGTTTAGTCACTTTACTGATACTAAAGAGTCTGGCTCTGCAATAAATCATGGGGCTATTATCTGCTTCATGTTATCAAAATAATGAATTACATGTATCTGGGTGGCATTCCTCTGTATTCCCATGGAATTAAGAAATTTTCCTTTTTTATTATAGTATAATGGTTAACAGAGTTAAGTAGTATAATGTCTAAAACCTTTCTAGTATAAAGGAGAAAGAAATTATTTGAAATTTGCAATAAACAGCTAAAGAGAAAAGAAACAGTTTAAAGTGAAATATTAAGACAAGCATATCCATCCATTATCATTTGGGCGTACTGAAGGAATGGGTTTGAGGGCTGTTCCATTTAAAGTGTTAAAGTAAGATAAAGGCTCCCTGAAGCAAACTACAATAAGGACATGGTGTCCGAATTAAAGTACTGGAAATGTCACCAAGCTGAAGGAATAGCTTCCTGTGTTCAGAGAGACTAGTGTGGCAGGAGGCAGTGTGAACTAAGTACCTGGAAGCATTTTGAGAACGATCACACTATTCCTTTTTAATTTTTAACTTTCTCTTGCATTTTATTTCCCTAAAGGGATTTCCTTGTCCACCATCAATATACACTTATTATAAACTGACAGTGGACCAGATCCTGGTGAACTATAGGAACTAACATCAGAAAACAGGAACTAACATCAGAAAACCCCCAAGGTAGACCAGGCTGGGAGCCTTTTAGAAATTTAAACACTAATTATATTTTAAAGAGAAATAAAATCAACATTATTTCATAATTTGAAATTATTCTGTTTCCTGAGAATGTAATTTGATGAATTTTAACATTTTCAATATTGGAACTTAGATGTAGTAATTCTAAGTGAAGTAGTTACTAGTACCTTTTAAAAGTAAGGTAAATGAACTATAAAGAATTCATCACAAAATTTTATGAGTAAATGTAAATGTTTGCAAGATCATCCTCAAATGAATCACGAGGATAAATGTCACATTAGTGCATAGGGGTTCCATTACAGTAAGATGCTCAATCTCTTTGTATCTCAATTATGTTAAGTATGCATAATGACTGTAACCATTTCAGAGAATTTTTTTAACAAGACTTAAGGAGTGAATATGTATTAAGTGTTTGAAACATTATTTGGCATTTGAATGTGTAACCATTATTATTTTGTACATCAAAATTGTTAATATTATGTGGACTGAATTTCTTCAGATTCACAGTCCACTTTTACCATCCACCTCTATCTGAAAACTGTTAACATTAAGGAGACACTTAACAAAGAGAGAACCAATTAAGTCAAATAAAAACGTGCTGTGTTTTATTTCACAGAAAAGAGAAGAGAAATTCGTTGAAAGTGAGATAAAGGGAAATATTTTTACCATATTTTAATTTCTTTCTCAAAGTGGCAGATTAAATTAGGCAGAGAAACCATTGTAAAGGCAAAGTGAAATAGACAAAAGATTTGATCATTTTGGCAATGAGATTAGTGATAAAAATAAAATGAACCAAACATTAAGAAAAGATACAGTTAAATTTAATGCAAAATCATTCCTTTTTTAAAATAACTAAAGTTTTAGAAAATATGAGCTAAATGCAGTTACAACATGAATATACAAAGAAGTTAAAATAAATATTATGAAAAAATTTATATATTTTTCTATGATCTCACAACTCACCATCAGTGTTCTTTCTGTAAAAGGCAAATAAAAGAACTTTGAATAAATCATACACCTCTGAAAATTTTGGAGAGAGGCATTCATTTTTTAAAAATACTCCAGTTCTTTGCTGTGAGTGTGTGTGCATGTAAGCATGATTGGGCATGTGTGTGAAAAATAATGTTAAAGTGAAACACTGAAAAAGGATTTTATTTTTGAAATTACTTTTTTTTTTTTCCAGAATCAGGAATTGAACCCAGGCCCTTGCGCTTGCCAGGGAAGTGCTTATTCCACTGAGCCTTCTTCCTGGCCTTGAAATTATTATGAGTAATCTATCTTATTTTATTGTATTTGGAACAGGCTCTCACTACACAGCTTGGATTCGTACTGTTGCCCCTATGTCAGCCTCCCCAGCGCTGGGATTACAGGCATGCGCTGCCACTCCCCTCTCAGTGGTGGCTGGTTTAGCTCACCGGGGGGGGGGGGGACCAGAAGGGAATGTGGTACTGGGGGTCCATCGCAGCTCCCTCTGCTCGCCTATGTAGGTGCTTATTGAGCTATCTCTCCAGTCCTGTGAGTGATCTTTCAGGAATTAATTGCAATCATAAGTTTGTGTGACTCTGTCTTGAATATATTTGTAAGTATAATGAATTGAAACTTCTCAACACGGTAAATCATAAGTAATATGACCACTGCACCATCATAAACCCTAAAACACTGGTCTATCAAATATGGACAATAGAAGATGTAAAATATATGATGATTTGAATCAATATTCATAAATGTTGAAAAAGCTAGCTTTGGGCCTGTTATTAAAAATAATGCTTTAGGTTATAATTGCCCCACCCATCCCCACCCATGACATTGGTAGATAAACCCTAAAAATATTATTAGATGGGCATATCTGGAACTATTTGCCTGACCAGAGCCCACATGCTTCAGCATTCTGAAGCGGTCAGAAATCTGTGACTGAAGGGCTGGGGATATAGCTCAGCAGAGCAGCACCTGCCTGGCAAGTGCAAGATCCTGAGCTATATTCCTGGTACAAAAAAAAAAAAAAAAAAAAAAAAGTTGTCACACTATAGGGAAAAATGACAAGAAAAACCTGCATATTCAGTAGAGGTATGCTTTATGGGTGATCAGATAGCTCAGTGGACTAAAGCGCCTGGTTAGGCAGATGCAGGGATTGGGACTCAGTCCCTCAGGGGTGCGCTAGAGGGTGATTGAGATTGGGTGTGGTGGCGCTCATCTGTAATCCCAGCACTTGGGAGGCTGAAAACAGGAGGATCACTATGAGTCTGATCTGTGTAGTGAGACCATGTAGACACTGTACTAAATACATTAAAAAAAGGAAAAGAAAGGAAAGGAAGGGAAGGGAAGGGAAAGGAAGGGACAAAAAAAAGAAAAATCTGTGGCTGAGAATTATGCACACAGAGAGTTCAAAATTATTCTTGGAACATGGATGAAAGATATGTATTCATGTCTAAAATCTAGGGATTGCTAGCAAGAGGCACAAAAATAAAGATGTTAAGCTGGGCAGGGCTACATCCTATAGAAGGGAAAAGAGAGTTTCAAACTTTCCATGAGTTTCTAAGTGAGATCACCAGCTAAGAGCTTTGGTTTCAAGTCTCACTTAGTACTTCGCCACTATTATACATTTCCCATGGTTATTACATCGTAGATACACAAGTCTGCCGACACAGATGTGGCTTTGCATTCTGATCTAGAGTAACTGGTTGGAATTTATGATGTAACTGCCATAAATGGGACTAAGGTAAGGGGTAGAAAAAAAGGGACCAAGTTGACAACACTGCCACAATCTTTCTAAAAAAACTCTTAATATGAAGACAGCTAATAGTATGAGATAAATGCATCAATAGTGACATCATCAAACAAAAACATCAGGACAGCCTGAAAAAATTCCAAAATGTGTACATGGTCTTAAAGCAATAAACAAATACCTATAAAATGAAAGGAATTTGTGCCACATAATTAGATGAGAATAGGTAAGTAGAAAAATAAACTATTTGAAAAGTATTATGATATTCCTTGGCAATTGAAAAAGTTATCTGAATATAAAAATAAAGCATATGCTAGAGGAACATACCTAAAATACGATGTTTTTTGTTATTTTTTATTTTAGGTTCAATAAAGAACTGCGCCAGCTTCACAACTTAAGAGTTCACTTAGGTACAGTGGTGTGAAAAACAGATAGTCAAAAAGTGAAGCTTTTAAATTGCTTAGAAAATGAAGACTTTTTCTCTGGGTGGCCAAATAGCTTAGTGTATTAAAGAGCCTGCATGGGCATATGCAGGGACCAAGAGTTCAATCCCTGGCCCTGCCAGAGTGGCAATGCCCGTGAGGCACACTGAGACAGCGATTGAGACTGGGCATGGTGGCATGCACCTGTAATCCCAGCACTTTGGGGGCTATCAACAGGTGGATCACTATGAGTCCAATCTATGCAGTGAGACCCTGTAGACCCCATAGACCCTGTCCTAAAATATGAAAGAAAATGAAGATTTTCTCTAAACAAATGGCAGTGAGATTGAAACTGGATTCTTAGCAGTTAAAGTGGATGTCAGAATATAGGCTATAATAAATTCACAGATCTGCAAGAAAAGAATAAACCACATGAAATATCTTCTCTAACATATCATAACATATCATTTAAGGGTAATTGAAAGGTAATTGTATTTTCAGGCCAAACTTAAGTGAGTAAACCATCAACATATTTTCTGTAAGATATATTTATTCGTTTACTTATTTTTGATTTGGAAATCAAACTTGGGAACTTGCACTGGTCAGGCAGGTACTTATGCTGCTGAGCTATCGCCTCATCTCTCTAAAAGATTTATTTAAAAACATGCCTGAAGGATGAGAGGTTTATTCCATGGTGTGGTGCCTGCTTGCCAAAGGTGAGGTCCTGAGTATTATTCCCAGTATGAATAAATAAATAAATAAATAAATAAATAAATAAATAAATAAATAAATAAGATACAGCAAGGAAAGTGTTAGTAACTTATATGGAATGGTCATCAAGATATAATAAAAATTGATAGGGTACATTAGCAAATTTACCAACAATTTCACAAACTATTAACTACCTTTGAGATTAAAAAGTAAACTAAAATTCAAAATAATCCTGTGAGTCCAGTTAGTGAGTGTAGAGAACATGCTAATTGTTTTGTTGTTAAAGGTGTGAACAGTAACACTGCAAAGTGCAATAATAACCAAAACCCAGTGAGAAGAAAAACAGAAGACATGAAACTATGAAAAGAAAAGGTACATTTGAATGCTAGAAATACTGCCTCCCTCTCCAGTCCTCTCTGGAAATTGTTCTGATTCACACAGGGAGAAACCTTTGTAATTATTGGAAAAGTCCTTTGTACTTTAATTGGAAAGCAATTAAAATACCGAATTTTAAGTGGACAACTGCAGTATCTGTTACTCAAGGATATCATCAACAACAGTGATAAATATGTGTACAACTTTTTAAATATAAATTTTAAAAATTTAGCAATTAAAATTATATTTTTTCATCTTCTGGTAAATGCAGATGACTCCAGCAAGGATATGTTGAACACTAGAAACTTCCTAAACAATGAGAGGGTTTCAGCTTATTTTAACTTTTCAGGAGATTTTTATTGTTAAATCTTTGAACTGAAAATTTTTCATTTTACCTCACTCTCCTATAGAATAAATTGAATATTCTCAGGAATATTGAGACTCTCCAATTGAAATTGAGTAATCTGCAGTAGACTTACACTTGGGATATTAATTTTTCTAGTTATATTGCTATAATTTAACAACAATGTATATTTTAATAATTTATGAAATAGAAATTTACTGAAAAATGATGGAGAAAATTTATGACATCATGTCTCCCTTCATAACAGCTTAAGAGAGAAACATATTTATTATAAAGTGTATGCTGTTTTAATGTTTTGGTGGTTTTACACCATTTTTTTAAAGTGCAACTCATTCCAATTAATAATTGTAGCAGTGAAATTTGTCTTTCAATCTTTCATTCCTCTAAACTAAACATCCATCTAGTATGTCCTGATAATTGACATTTTTTGTATCTTTAGTTTTTGTTCTTTCTTGTATCTTTTAAAAATGATGGGGTTGGGGAGATGGCTCAGTAGAATAAACACTTGCCTGGCAAGTGCAAGGGTCTGAGTTCAATCCCTGGTTCCAGAAAAAAAAGAACATTGTGATTATTCACGTGCCTTAAAACATGGTAGCACTGAAATATTCTAGTATATTCAAATCTGCTGCTAGCTTTCCCAGACAATGATAATATGAGCCATTGCTTGATAAAATGCTAACTGTATGTAGCAGAGACCAGGAAGGGAAGAAGGTGTATAAAGATGATATCTTTTCCAAGTTATGTGTATCATTTTACACTATTTTATTTTGTAGTAGTAGGAGAGAAGCTTTACAGCAGAGGTAACAATAATATTATTCATAGCCATGCTATTTATACTGAAAACTTTAGCAAGTGGAGAACATTTATTTACTTCTTTCTATATCCAAAGCCATGCTACTTTTGTACCATGTCACAAATAACAGCATCCGTTTATGAGGCTATACACAGTATAATAAATTTGAAGTGCAATTTTGTTCACACCTTTCATAAGAACACTCCAGTCTCCGCAGCGGCTCTAGGTAAAGCAGCACAAAGCACTTCCCACACACCACGTCAGTGAGGCGCACCGAGCTGGGTTTTCAAAGCAGCACCTTAGTTCCCAGAAGTCTTCAAAATGAGTAGTGCTTTCCTGCACGTTGGATTTGCTTTTAATTTGCATAACTTTTCTGGACACTGCATTTGGCTATAACTAAAAAGTTATTTCTGTATAAAATGTCTCTGTACAGACTTTTTTCAATTCCATTCATTTAACTTAAGGTTTAGCTAAAGCAGAGTCTGTATAAAATGACCCGAATGCATCTAGATGTCGCTTTGCCCTTTTCTGCCCATTTGAAATTTGCTATCATGCACAAAATATTTAGTTCAATACGCTGAAAAATTGTGGGTGCCTTTCTCCTAGTATAATTAAGAACTTTGTGGGGGAAAGGCCCCGTACATCAGCAGTTTATGAAGGTAAATTTTTCCAAACTTAGGCTATTATATTATTTCTTGTTTAAAGATATTAACAAATATCTGTAGTGTACAGTTAGCATTTGCTAAATTTTAGCTATTTTTATATTGCAACTAAAACTTATTTAGACATATTTTGATGATAAATGTAACTCTGAGATCATATTGCCTGATAAGCTTTTTTTTTTCATTTTTAGTCACGATTTTGCCATATAGTTAAAGCTGGCCTGAACCTTGAATTTTTAGCAGTCATCCTGCATCAGCCTTCCCAGTGCTGGGATTTCAGGCATGTGCTACCATGCCTGGCCCTGTCTTTTAAGCATTTCTTTCAAAACTATCTCTGCAAGAGGAAATAATAAACTTCAAGTGTTTATACACTTTTCCTTTAGCTAAAGCATGGTTTTAGAGACTAAGTAGAAATGCTCAAATTAGAAGGCCCCATTATGTTAATTTCCAAGGAGAGCATCACTGTGGGTGGAAGAAAACATTCGTCTATCTAATGGTGACACTTTGGATCTAAGTCCAAGGTGATCCTAGCTTTCTGGGTTGTCCTTCAAATATAGCCAGACTTAATAACATGGTCCTGAAGGTGCTAAAGGCATTACACACAGGCCTAGACCATGAGTTAGGGGGATACCATGTTAAGACACTGCTCTCGAATAACTCATCGGAAGCTAATTTGAATTTCCCCCATTTAATTTAGATTACACTTTGAGAATTTTTCCCCAGCATTTTCTATCTTGAAATACAGCAAGTATTTACAAATGTAGTAGGTGACAGGTGTAATATATTTAATGTTTGAAAAAATAATAAATTTTCTTAGCCATTGAGAAAATAACACTAAATCATGTCTGGAAAATTTGAATAAAAATCTCATTGAAATTGAAAAATTGATTTTCCTTGGTCAAAGTGAAGCAAACCGGATATTATTTATAAGTGCTTCCTCAACTCAGTTTAGATTAATCTGATGATATTTGCCCCACTAAATAAAGACAATATTATTTTGAGTAGTCATTATTATACACTGTCATTATTTGAAACAAATGTTTCTAGGGTTATTATAGGTAACAACTGTGATTAAGTTATTGATACATCTTTGTATAAAACCATGTGAAAGCTATTACATCCACAAATATGTAATTGAATCTTCTGACTACCTTTAATGGATTTACAGCAGTTTCCCTGGAGAATTTTAATAGAAATTACTCAGGGGAAAGAACAGAAAAAAAAGGTTTAAATATGAGGATTCAACACAGAAGACGATGCAGTGCTAGGAAAATCTGCAACACTGTTCGCTGACTTCTTAGGGTAAACATTGTAAAAAGTAGCTCAGAAATATTGCCTAGGACATTCTCCGGTGAAAGGACTTCAGAGGCATGGCTCTGCGGAGTGGTGGCAGCTGTAGAAACTTCTCACCATCTGATGGAACATAGCCTTATCCCCCAGAATGTAAATAAACTGACTCAATATTACTCACAAATCTGGACTCTCCAGATGGACCTGATAGACCTTTAATTGGCAAAACAAGAAAGGACCTATTATTTAGATATTTCAATTGAATTTATTACATATTTTATGTATGTGTGCACTATTCAGAATATTCATGCTCAAGTTTCTAGAGGGGAAACTATGAAATGTTTTTTCACTGTTTTCATTACACTACTGTTTTGAGATGGAATAGTAGATGTCTAGTTTTTCCAAGTCAGTATTTGGAGTTGGTTTGGTGGTATTTGTATGTATTTTACTTATTTATTGGTTGATCTTCCAATATTGAAAAGTTCAGTGTTATTTAAGCTAGAATGTATTTCATTCAATTCAATGCCTCTCCATTGACCAGAAATTGAACTTGGCAAAGGATCAGATACCTACAAAAGAAGGTTTGCCCGATCACTTCTGCTGTCTTCTCTACCTCTTTTCATAGTGTCTTACATTCAAATTGAGAAACACATTTTTTTAAAAATATAGGCCCAACATCCTAAGTGATTAATGTTTCTGATATCTGCTATTGGTGCCCTCGCTAGCTTATTACTGACCCTCAAATAGGTATCCTTGACCCAAGGGGCTATTTTGCATGTTATTCCTGAAATTTCACGTTGGAAAATTTCTTCTGCAGCACTCTTTGAGGCAATCAGTGTCACTCCAACTGACCACACTGACTTTGTCCTAAGTATTTGCATTTATGGGGCCAACGTGCTGCCATTATCACAATAATCTTCACCTGATTATTTTGCTGTGTTTTCCAAGGTTCTCGAGCTCAGTGGTACCACACTTGGAACTCGTGCTGCTGAGCAGCGTTTCTCGTTGCTGAACTAAACCACTGTTTCTCTTTCTCCTCAGCTGTACTTAAAATCACTGAAGCCAGGGTTTCTTTGGGCACCTACACATTGGGCACCTTGAGCTGTCTACATCAAGATCACTGGGTGCTTAATTTTTAAAAGTGAAAGTGCCGCAAGAGATATATAATATTCTAGAGAATATTTTCAATACATATTTTGCATCTTTCTGTATAAACTGTAGGTAAATTAATGGATAAAGTTTCAAAACAGGCTTAGTGCCAGGCATGATGGCGCATGACTGTAATCCCAGCATTTGGGAGGCTGAGGCAGGAGTATTGTTGTGAGTTCGAGACCAGCCTGAACTGCAAAAGTGAGCTGAAGGCCAACCTGAACTGCATAGTGAGACCCTGTCTCAAAAAGACAAAATAATAATAATAATAATAATAATAATAATAAGGCTTAAACATTTCTGTTAGGTAACTTGGGATAGTTAAGCACCAATTATTCCTGGATAGATAATGCAGTTCCATTTGGGACAAAGGTGAGAGAAGTGACATGTAATATCCTATCATATGTATTTCACTTCTATGCTATCTACACAACAAAAATAGATTCCTTAATTGATATTATAATTGTTCCTATGTATAGGATCTGATGTTCTGCTTTCATGCAAGCATACGATTTATAATTATTATATCAGAGTAATTAGCACATCTCTCA
The DNA here is from genome assembly GCA_004027165.1 of Ctenomys sociabilis. Lineage (NCBI taxonomy): Eukaryota > Metazoa > Chordata > Mammalia > Rodentia > Ctenomyidae > Ctenomys > Ctenomys sociabilis. The sequence continues at coordinate 33,371 of PVKA01012274.1, forward strand.
CAAAGACATTTATACTACTTTCTAGTAAGAACATTCAAACTCCTCTCTCCCATTTTGAAATAATAATTGCAATAGCTATTATTTTACTAATTATCATTAGCGACTGCTAAAATTCTTGCTTCACAGAAGGCTAGATCACATTCTCTGCAGGGAAGAGAATGCCCTTTTAACACTGAATGCGTGTTTTGAATGTAGTACCTTTGCTTGCCTATTTGTTGTTTTCCTTGATATCATGCAATTGCTTAGGAAGGCATTTCAGTACTGATTACAATTCCTTTCCAGCTTTCCAGTACAAAAGTAAATTAGATCTAACTTATTTTTCTGACAAATTTTTATGTTGTTGATAAAACAGAACCATAAACACATAAAATAGTTACTGACCCATTCAGGAATACAGAGAAACTTGGTTTGACAAGAAGAAATTTGAAATTACCTAATGCCCAAAACTCTCTATTACAGAAAAAATAGACAATGAATGCAAAGAGGATGAAGAAAGCTCATACATACAGATACAGAATGAGCTGGAAGAGATCAGTGTTTTAAAGTGCATATGAGTCCAAATATATCATGAAAAAAACACATAAGGAACTAGTAGTACTCAGCTAGCTCTCAATTGGGACGGTGAGTTTTTCCTGTGTTTCCATAGGACTTTATGCACAGACATAACCTGGGGAACCAAATAATCAAAAGGATGATATCAAAGTTCAGATCAGAAAAGGATTAAGAATGATTAAAGGTGTGAGTCCAGGAGTGAGGATCCACACTTGCAATCTCAGTCTATGGCAGGCTGAAACAGGAAGATCTCAAGTTGAAGTCCTACCTGAGCACTTGGGCGAGAACCTGTTTCAGAAAAATTAAACCTGGTTCAGGATGTAGCTCAATGGTAGAGCACCATTGAGTTCAATCTCTATTACTAAAAAATATTATGTCCCAAAAGATCAGATCACATGAGTCAATTTATATCACATTATCAAGTCTTGTGTTGAGAAATGAAAATGTCTGTTATGATTATATATATATATATATAATGTGTGTATATATTATATGTGTGTGTAATTTAAGAATGTATACATGTCACATATTTCATAGGTATAAATACCATAATAATTCATTTTTTAATTAAGTCAATTTGCAAATAGTGGCATAATACTAAAGAATCAAGTTAATTTTCCATCAAGTATGCAATCATGAATTAAAAATATCAATCAAGGGGCTGGGGAGATGGCTCAGTAGAATAAGTATTTGCCTAGCAATCACAAGGGTTTAATCCCTAGTTGCACCAAAAAAAACCTTAATCAAGGCTATAATCATTTCAGTATAAATTCCATTGCATATATTTGGCTTGATAAATTCAACAAAACGTACAAAGATATTACTACCTTAAAAGCTATTTTAATATTAATTTATATTATGAGCAAGGGATTGTAACCTACAAATTCATTGAAGTCCAAAGTGATAGCACGATTTGAATGTGGCCATTGTACACTAAGGGTTAAAATGTCTACCATATGTAAGCTCTGTCAAGCATGATTTTTGAGCAATGAGAAACACTGAGATACCACAGAACAGTTTCAACCAAAATAAATGTGTTTGAATTGAATCTACTTGTGACTGCAGTTTGTAAACATGTATTTTAATGAAAGCTTAAAGAAGAAAATCATAATCATTATTTAAAATTTTTATTTTTAGGATGTCAAAATGTCAGCACAGCAATTTATTTACTCAGTAAGCGTCTATTAAGTTTCATCTGCAAAACTCTGCCGAGCTCAAGATAGAGAATTTGGAGCCACTGGCTTTTATGAATATGATTGTCAAATAAAGGAAGTAAAATATATGACACCTATCAGATGCTGATAAACCAAAATGAAGAAGTAGAAAAAATGGAAGAGCCACTGAGGTTCCATCATTCAGCTCTATCACCCAGGGTTACCATATCCACATACGGAAATCCCTGACAGAACGGGGCTTAAATTTTGCATACAACCTACGTGATGCTCATATATATACAAAAAATTTCTTGAGTACGTATAGCATCTACTACAATATAAATTTTGGGTTAGTTATAGTGTATGGTTTAGGGAACATTGACAAAATAAAAGAAGTTTCTACATATTCAGCACAGAAAAATATTTAAAATGATTTAATACAAGACTAGTTAAATACATGCATGCAAAAATCATAGATATAGGTGTAGTTTTTCACTTTTGATTATTTTGTCACATGAAATGAGAGGCTTGGGGCCAGGAAAATGGCTCGGTATAATAAGCAATTGCCTGGCAAGCATAAGGGCCTGAGTTCATTCCCTGGTTCTAAAAAAAAAAAATTTGAAATGAGAGGCAACATAATTTTCTGAGTGAGTACTATGAAACTATATAAACTTGAACATCCTACATATTTTTTAAAATAATTATTAATGCATAGAGATTTGTCAGATATAAATTATATTTGCACCTTGAAAAGTTTTTTTTTTTATAATTAGTTGATTAATTTATCAGTACAGACTCACGCACTGCAGCTCAGACTCATTGGGATCCTCCTGCCTCAGCCTCCTCAGTGTGTGCCATCACGCCCAGTCTTGGCTGCTGGCTATTTGTGCCTTGGGGCAGAGCCAGCAGGGCCTGTGGTGCCAGGGATGGAACCCTGGTGCCTTCACTTGCCTAAGCAGGCACTTAGTCCATTAAGCCACCTCACCAACCAAGTGCTACACACTTAGGGAACTTGTAAGTGGCAGACTCATTAAGGAAGATATGCCTATCTCTTGTCACTCAAAGATTTGCCTAGAAATTTTCCTTTTAATTATAAATGATTTTCCTTTCACATGACTTGATATTTCATCTTCTAGGTTTTTCTTTTAGAAAACATGAAATAAGCAAAAAACTAATACTGAAAAACAGCTCTTTGCCTGCTCTAGCCCACGTGCAAAACCTTCAGATGGAAGTAGTCTAGTCTCTGCTAGCAAGGCCAAGCTTTTTGTTTTTTTTTTTTTGAACCAGGGATTGAACTTAGCCTGTTGTGCTTGCCAGGAAAGGGCTTATTCCACTGAGCCATCTCCCTGGCCCCAAGGCCAAGCTATCTTTTCTTAAATGTAAAGCAAATTTGAAGACAATGATTTTACATTGTCTGGAGATTTACATTAGGCTGGAGATTTCAAGGTGGATTTGAGAAGTCTAATGGTGGTCTTTGCATTTACCTGCATGTGACAGAATTCAGTTAAATTTTGGAGGCTTATGTTTTCAAAGAAGTAACACAGCCCTACCCCTGACTTAGTTCTATCAGCTTGAGATTACTCTAAGTGCAACTTTTCAGTTCTCTTCATACTGCCAATGGGGAACTGAAGCTTCAAACAGAAAAGCAACAAAGGGAGGTCAGCATCTTGGATAGTAAAAGGTAACTGTTCTGTATTTGTTCAGCGCTTTTCACCTTTTGTTCGTGAGCTGTACCTTATGAAGACCATTACTGGTCGATTGCAGGAAGGAAGAATGTTAGCCCTTCAGCTTCATACTACGGTGAACCAAGGAGCAAAATGGTTAGAATCCCAGAGATTACATCACTGATTATCTCTGCAATGAGGATATGAACTGAAGCTGGAGAAGGAAATCACAAGCAACTAAAGTCACAGTTGTTTAGAAGAATGATGCTTGATGTGCTTGGCATGGTGGAGAGTGATCTGTAATGACTAGACAAGGGGGTTGTTAAACATTCACTTTATTAAATAAAAAATCTTATGAGAAAGAAAGAAATTAATTAAGGATTTTAGAAAGGATATGTAGAAATGATTTGAGTAAGTGCAGAAAAAAAAAAAAAAAAAGAACTGATGTCAGCTTTATAAAGGACATGTGGTAAAATTAAACCAAGATGAGTCTAGACAAGATCAAGAAAAAAATAGTGTAATGGAAGCCCAGGATGTAGAAGTGTCAGGGCCACTACTAGGGAAAATAAAGAGAAGAGGTCCCTCCTGTGATAGTGCTAGTAGCCTGCTCTTGGGAGTAAGAAATTTGGTGGACTTACTGAGAAATAGTGAAACGTATGGCTTATGTTAGCTCAGGGAAGGAAACAGGCAGAGAGGAAAGAAAGACTATTGTGCAAAATTTTAGTTTCATAGAAATTAATGAAGGAAAAATTGCCATTCAAACAGATTAAAAAAAAAAACTAAAGAAAGTTATTTTATGTTGCTGTTTTTGTCCTTTTATTATCATTGCTAATCAGGGAATTTACATTCATTTTAAAGAAAAATGTTGGTGAAAAAGCATTACAAGGGAAAACAGGGAACGTGCTTAGATGTTTAAATTAATGTTTCACTTATTTTTTCAGTGTTCATATTCCAACAATGTTAAGTAATGAAACACAGACAGAAGCTTTTTTCTTAAATTTATATTTAAGTTTGGTTAATACATAGCAATCTATGATGCACACATATTAACAGGCTATTTGATACAGTGTGTGGTGAGAAATACATGTCTGTGTCCTTAAATATTACTCACTACTTAAGACAAAAGCATTCAGGACTCTTTCCTTCTTCTTTGTGTTACATAATGTGCAGTTTACAATGGCAGCTAAGAATTCGTTCTTCTTTTCTAACTCAAATTTAATACAATTACTCAACACATCTCCAGTTTTCTCACCTCTGTCCTCTCAAGCTTCTGACAAGTACCGCTTAATTCTTCTCTCACTTCTGGAAGATTATCACTTTCACATTCTACATAGGAGTGATCTCATACTGTTCTTATCTGGCTGTGTCTGGTCTGTTTCACTTAATAAAGCACTTATTATAAGAATAGCCAGTCCCAC
>PVKA01012274.1:38258-58418 GCA_004027165.1 Ctenomys sociabilis
TTTTTTTGTTTGTTTTTTTTTTTTTTTTTTTTTTTTTTTTTTTTTTTTTTTTTTTTTTTTTTTTTTTTTTTTGTCTTTTTGAGACAGGGTTTCACTGTGCAGTTCAGGCTGGCCTTAAGCTCACTTTGTAGCTCAGGCTGGTCTCGAACTCACAACAATCCTCCTGCCTCAGCCTCCCTAGTGCTGGGATTACAGGCCTGCGCCACCACGCCCGGCTTTCTCATTTGTTAATTGCAGCATTTCTAAAGATATTTGGCTGAAAACATTGTGAGGGGAATATAAGTATTATTAGTTATAAAATGTTGAAAGGGGTCTAAAATGTTATAAACTCAGTTATTCTAGTTATAATTGATAGTAATTATGCTAGTAATCTCTTCCATTACTTTCACTTTCAGCAAAGTATACAATTTAGTATTTATCATTATGGTGCCACAGTTAAGAAGGAACTAAATCAGAATTCCGTTTCAGGTGCATCTGACTCCCGATACTACCGTACTGCAGAGCAAGGAGCTACTTCTGTAGCATACTTTAATAAGAGTGGCAGCAGAATTTGCCAGTTGGAGGTCTGAATTCATAAACAGGATTCCCAGATTTATTAGAGAAGTAATCCTTGTTGAAACAATCTAAACCGAAAGGACAGGGCATCAGAATGTAGTCGTGACTTTCATTATTGGACTTGAGGTGGTAACCTAATGTCAGTAGTTGCACTGATAAACAAGGTCGGCTAAAGTATGAGTCAATAAAACTTAAGGTAATTCTTAATGTGAATAACATTAATACGCCACACCCTACATTTCTTTGGTAAATTTCTGGATTGCTCTAGAGGCTTGAATTGTCCTTTATTTGTAGATCCCCTGAAGTTAATTTTAGAAAACAATTGTATGCAGTATTTAGGACCAGCTGAGAAATGTAATACCAAAAACTTACTTTTTAAATAAACTTGCAAAATTTGATAAATAAACGTTAATTATTAAAATTTAAACATTCAGTGTACTGAATCACTAAATCATTGATCTTCTTTCACCTATAATTCATCAGAAAAGGTAATTGTTTATAACTATAGAAATAAACACTCAATAGTAAAGACTAAATGTACATTCTGTGAACAGTCACTTGGGGACCCTAATGCCTTTGAAATATTAATTTATGTAATCATTTATCCTTCACTTGTTAAATGTTAAGAAAAAGTTCTGTATAAAATCCACTATGCTTAGAAATAAATAATGCACCATGTACTCCATGATTAGAATTATGCATAATAATATTCACATTAAAAACATGCAAGGAAAATTTTCAGATAAAGTAATGTGCTCATTCAGATTGATTGCAAATTTTTAAATATAAAAATATTTATATAGAATTGGAAAGATTACACAGACCAAAAAAAAAGAACTGTTTGACTTTGAAATTCAGAGGTCTCTATGTTCAACAAAGGAGTCATCAAAACTAATATGTCAACTAAATAAAATACACTCGAATATAGCTTAAGGCTCAAACAATAAACAAATTATGTGCAAAGTTATCTGTTAAACTTAGAAAGATGAAGGCCTGTTTAGTTTTTTAAAAAGTGATTTACCTTCCAATCAAATATTGCTAATGTCCTTTCTGAAAATCATTAAGCAAGGTGGTACTGTATCTGTTCGATAAACATTGTATCCATGTAACAGTTAATCCAATATCTATCATTTTATGTGCTTAAGAACTAAGCAATAATGTCAATATGTGAGATGGATGCTTATACTTAAAATATACTAACATCTGAATAATTACGAAGACACATTGAAAGGTAGTAAGTGGTTTCAGATTTTATAAATAAATTAGCTGTGCTGTATGGCAAACTCATTCCAATTCTCTGGAAGGCAGAAGCAGAAAGATTGTAAATCTGAGTCTAATCTTAGAAATTTAGCAAGACTCTGATGAAATAGCCAAGGGCCGGAAATATAGTGTGTGGCATGGAAATCCTGAGCCCAATAACTAGGGCTAGAAAATAAAAATAAACATTGCAAAATTGAGAGCTAAGCAACAATAAAAAGATGTGAGTCTATAATATAAAACTTCAGAAAGAAAAATATTGTTAAATGTAATAATTATAAAGTAACTGAATGTCTTAATATCTAGTAAAGAAAGATAATTAGATCCACTTTTTAAAAGCTCAACCTTATACCTTTTATAGAGCTTAAAGAGAAGAGGGTTAATTTCATCATCACTACTTAGCATTTGTCCAGAGGTCAGGAGTGTATAAAGGAAATAAAATTAGAAATAAAAAATAATATTAGAGATAAAGAAAAGTGGATGCCACAATTTGTAGGTAAGAAGATTGTTTGTGTAAAACATGGCACAGAATTGCCAAACAAATTATAAAAGAAAAAATAAAGTTCAGTTTAGTAGCTGAATATAATATTAGTAAACAATTTTTGTACAAACCAGCACAATCACCCATCATCGTCATCAAGGTGGAGTTTGCTGTCGGCTTATGGTATGGAGACAGTGCCCCAAGCACAAGCCAGGATGGGAATTCTCCACACTCAGAGTAGCGACATAAGGCAAGTCACTTCTGAGAGACTCAGGCACTTGCATATTGAATATCGGAGGCTGAGGTTGCAGAGTAGTTTTAGGAAGAATAAATGATATGCAAGGAAGTAGTAGTACGGAAGAAAAAGAAAATGTGAATGTAATTGGAATCCGTGCCTCACAAAATGCTCACATTGTGCTAATGAGACTAACATCTTTACCTCTTTAAGTATAGCCTCACATGTCACCCTTTAGTTGTTGTCTTGAAGTGCTACATCTTTAAAACTTGAAATCAATCTCTTGTCCTAGACATGTGATCTTACCTTCATACAGCTCCTCACCTCTCTGCATCGTGTAGGACTTCTTTTATGTACTGATAATTTCCTACAGTATCTTTTCTCTCTGGAAAAGTGATGCCACAATAATAGAGCTTTGTTTCTATTTTACTGTTGTGTTCTGTGTGCCTGTGTTAGGCCCTGGCATGCAAGAGGTTCTAATTAAATATTTGTGCTAATATTCTGACCTAAGAAAGGTGTGCACCAGGCTTAATCAGTGGACTATTGTGAGGCCCCAAAGAGATACACAGATAAGTGTTACCCTGCTACACATAAACTGATTCACATTATTAAAAAAAATTTCTTCAGAATCTTTAATAAATTATAACTTGATCACTGTATTTACACACTCTTTGCTTACGACAAGTGTATAAAATGAACTAGCCATAAATATATTTAATAAATACAGTATTATATTAAATGTGCTAGAGATGATAAATATAATTATTGATAATTATTAATTAATCCAAATTAATTTCTAAATCTACATATTAAATCTACTAATGCTTCAGTTCACTACTGTCGACAGGGATAGGTCTATTTTAGTGTAAAATCCAAATAAGCTGTGGAAGAATCTGTAGTACTCATTATCAATACCCAAACGCTTAAAAGGGTGCCAAGAGAAGAGAGTAGCAGTGGGAACTTGCTGTATAAATTGTTCCTTTAAAGGGATAATTATTTACTTTCATTATTTCAGTCTCATTATTGGAAAATAGAAATAATGCCATCTATGAAATACTTACGTTATTAAGTTAAGTGGCCAACATAACAACATAAGCATCACCGCCAGATTAATGCCAGGGACTCAGCCATCCTTCAGGTAAGAACACTTGGCATATTTCCCTCCACTATACAGTCACTTTCTATAGTAGAGGTTGAAAATGTTAGTATTTGAAAACCAAGGTTTTTTTTTTCAGTATTTTTCTCATCTATAAAATACATTCACTCTAAGAATTTCCTTGAAATGGGCTTGTGTATGGTGTTATAAGTTCATTTAAATACAAGGGGCTGGGGAGATGGCTCAGTAGAATAAGTGCTTCCCTGGCAAGTGCAAGGGCCCTAGTTCAACCCTCGGTTCTGCCAAAAAAAAAAAAAGAAAGAAAGAAAGGAAGGTGCTTCTCACTCAATTTAAATGAGTATTATTTTTACTACAAAAAGACTGATTATAAAGTTCAAGCAATGTGACTGTCTATTTGATGAATATGTTTGATACATAGATTGATTGAATGCTATATATACATATATGTGTGTGTGTGTGTGTGTGTGTGTGTGTGTGTGCGTGTGTATGTGTGTGTGTATATATATATACCCAATTGATTGGTAGGTAGATAGATGGATGGATATGGATGGATGAATAGATGGATGGATGGACAGATGAACAGACGGATTAACAGATGGACAGACAGACAGCCCATGAGTGATAAAGGGAAACCAAAGTCTTCTTCCTGCAAATGACTAGATCTTTGTCCCTCAGATTACTAACACTGTTAGTGTTTGTACTGGAGTAAACCTATATTCTACATAATAATCATCAGTAAAATGTTGAATTTTGTATTATAACACAATTTAGAACAAAATTATTTTAAATAGATACCAAAATATCTTAAGAATATAATTTTATTATATTCCAAAGACAACATCCTAAGGAAAAATGCTACAAGATTTTTTTTTTTTTTTTTTTTTTTTTTTGTGGTACCAGGGATTGAACTCAGGATCTTGCACTTTTGATACAAGGTTTAATATAAGACAGCATAAAAGCTGGGCGTGGTGGCGCATGCCTGTAATCCCAGCACTCGGGAGGCTGAGGCAGGAAGATTGTTGGTGAGTTCGAGACCAGCCTGAGCTACAAAGTGAGCTTAAGGCCAGCCTGAACTGCAGTGAGACCCTGTCTCGAAAAGCCAAAAAAAATAAAATAAAAATAAAAAAAATAAAGACAGCATAAAAATAATTTTTTCTCATAATAGGGGTTGCAATCAGGCCTGGAACATGGTTGGCATGTGTGCACTTCTATGTCCAGCCACCTCCAGCCCCACCTCTGTTTTTGGAGTCCAGGTTTTCCTAAGTTCCAGTGGGCAGGCTGAGAACTTGTAACCTTCATAGCTCAGCATCTCAAAGACAGAAGAAATTTTAAAAGGCAAAAATTCAAAAATTAAGTTTTCAAAGTGGTTTGTCTTAATCCAATAATTGTTAAGTATATAATCGTTTGTAATCAATACCTTTTATGTAAAACCTTTTAAGCATTAAATCCATTGTTTCTATAGATTGAGGTCTCCCCTCCTAAATGCCAGCAACCAGGTAGGATGAATATTCCTCTAGAAATGTTAAATAAGGAAATAGAGGAATTACTCAATGTTTGCATGACCATGTGATAAGTTTTTGATGGAACTATGGAAACAGGTACGTAGGTTTGTGTGGTGAATGAAGGGCCTTACAGGGAAGGCCAAGGAAGATTTTCTGGTATCGGTTAATGAAAAGAGGGTGGGAGAGAAGAGGAAGCGGGTCACAGGACCGGCAGCGGCCTCCTCAAAGTGGGAAAGTGAGAAGGAACGGTGCGTAGTAACCACACCCAGAGCTAAAGATATGAAGAGAGAAATGAGAACTAAATCGTGGTAAGCCAAACTGTGGAGTTTAACTCGAAGGCCTGTGGCATTGAGATGATTTCAAATAAAGGAGTCAGATGACTACAGAAGAAATTAGTAAGACGAAGAGGCAAGTATGAGATAGAAATACCGGCTGAAGAGCTGAGATGTGTGGTGGAGCGCTAGGTGCTAGTGTTTTACAGGGATTAACTGAATCATTCTAAATTTGAGTACAGTTTTACCAGGGATAATGAAATGCGGAGTTGAAGGGATAATTCAGTGGTCTGCGATAGCTCACTCAGGTCTCAGTGGTCTGGGTACTTGCTTCACTGGCCCCACCCCCAGTGGGTCCTGAGTGGGAGACCTAGTGGGGTGGGGTGGTGCACGCCTGTAACCTCAGCTCTAGGGAGGCTGAGGCAGGAGAATCACTACGATTCCAAGTTGTGTAACAAGACCATGTATCAACCACATTAAAACAAAAGAGTGAAATGTGCTGAGATAGTGCACAAAGGTAACTCTAGGAGAGATAGATAGATCAATAAAAAAAAGAAGCAAAGATCAGTAAATGAGGTAAGGTTAAGCACATTTAGCCATTTTTTTCAGAAATAGGTTGTGAATGTTTCAGATGGCAGAGTTCGTGCACCATTGTGGAGGCCCAGAACTGGCTCAAGGTGCTTCTCAGGTGGAATTCAGGAAGGGAAGCCCGAGGAGCAAAGGCCGGCCCCTTCACGCGGAGCCGGAGGCGTGTCCTCCGGGATGTGTGTGTTGTGTTCAGGTTCCTATCCATCAACCTTTGGGGATGTTTGTGCACAAGACAGTTCAGAGAATGTTCTCCGAGGAAGCTCAGAGGTAACAAGAGTGGTTTTATCGCTGAGTTTCGCAGAGGCAGTCCTGGCAGCCCCTGCATGCAGGAAGCGTCAGGTGTCACATGCCCAGTTTGCATCTCCATCTGCGAGCCCAGCTCCGCGGACACGAGAGGTGGTGGCGTTGAGAAAACTTAAGTGGGACTAGGAAAGTGTCCACGATGAATGGTGAAGGAGCAGACGAGAGACAACCGGGCTCCTTTCCTGCAGGGCCCTTCTTGTTCTCTGCGGTGTTCAGAACTTCTGTTCACAAATAAGCTAATTACGTACTTCTAGGTAACGCTTGAATAGGTTTTATTCGCTATAAGTAGAAGTGGTGAAAGAAAATCATTTTTCTTGATTCTGAACATATATTTCTGTCTCTATGTAATCAGCATAAAGTAGGTGAACTGTCATAAAGGACAGATTTAGGAGGAAAAAGCTGGAATAAGATTGAGCTGGCCATGAATAGGGCAGAAGTAGAACACACTATTACTTCAGCCTTTACTCTTATAGAATTCTCACCATGCGCTTTCCGTCCTTCCCTGACACTGACCAAGCAGGAGCAGCTGTGTGTTTTCAGAGTTTCTCATATGCGAATGAAATCTTAATTGGCAGGCCACTAGTACTGGGACAGATGTGAACTTCCAACTGCAAATGCTCAGACAATGCTAATTACCTATGTCTTATAAAATAATTATCACCAGTTTTTGCACGTAGCCTATTTAATTAGTAGTTTAACTCTGGATTTAAATTGTCATTTTTAAGGTTAGGAAACATAGGAAAAGTTAATAACACACTGGAAAATAACTAGAATTTAATCAGAATATCATAAATATACCTATGTGCAATAAATATTAATGTACTAAACATATAAGTGTAAAATACATTAAATAAATGTTGATATTTACATATATATATAGATAGATATAGATATAGATATGAAGTTGTGAAGTTGTGTATCTGTCACCAGTTAATTATGCTTTTCTTTCTCTTAGTCTAGGAAACAAATTAAGACCCAAGTGTAACTGACAAGATTATATAAAGTAAAAGAACCTCTTGAGATACTCTATTAAATGTGAATTAGAGCTGGGACATTCTCAGTTGGTTAGTGCTAGAAATTTCATCTTAATGTCTTTTCATCACAAAAATAAATGAATGTTTAATCTTCCATAAGTATTAAATTAGCTGGAGGAAAATTTGCATGCAGGAATTTAATACTGAAAAATATATTTTATTTTATCCACTTAGATGAGATTTTGACAAACCGCCATTCAAAAACAGAAAACAGGTTTTTAAGAACATACTTTCTTTTCCAACTCAGTGAAATGTAACATCTAATCTATAATGCTAACATTTATTAACTATTCCTAAGAACTTACATAAGCCTCTTGTTTGGGGGGGGGTTGAATTGGTGATCAAACTCAGGACCTTGCACTTGCTAGGCAGATGCTTATGCCCCTGAGCTATCATTTGTGTAGATCAAAACTGATTGTTACCTGGGGTGCTGTAGATCTATTCCATTCTTTTACACTGAGGTTGAATGCACTTTCAGGTAGATATCGTTGTATATAATCTTTGCAGTTCAATTTAAGTGTTCATTTGTTCTTTGATAAAAACTGTGAGACTCAGGGCCGGTCTGACAGATCAGAGGACTAACGCGCCTGCTTAGGCAAAGTGCAGCAGCTGGGGTTTGATCCCTAACGCCTGCTGTTCCAGCTCTGTCTGGGAGCCACTCTGAGACGGGAATTGAGCCTAGGTGTGGTGGCATGGGCCTGCAATCCCAGCTCTTGAATTGAAGGTTTTTTTTTTTTTTTTTTTAAATATTTTTATCTATTTTGTTTTTGTGGTACCAGGAATTGAACTCAGGACCTTGCACTCGTCAGGCAAGCACTTACTCTATTGAGCTATCTCTCTGGCCCCTAAAATTGGTTAAATTGAAGGGTTTTTTTTATATTTTTATCTAAATCCCAGCTCTTGGAAGGCTGAAAACAGGAGGATCACTCCGAGCCCAATCTACGTAGTGAGACCCTGTTGACCCTGCAGAACCTGTCCTAAACAGAGAAAAGAAAAAGTGAGACTCACAAGAGATATTCCTATATGATTCCTATATGAATGTCATTTATGTCACTGTCAGTTGTGTGCATGTATGTTTAGATTCACAAAAAATATATGTATGGGTATAGACCAATGTGGGAAGCTATCTCTGTATAAAGTAAGTGTTATCTAAGATAATGGCATTTAATTGGAAAAGATTCCAACAATACAAGTAATTTGAAAGATTTCTAATATGAAAAAAATACACTAGTGTATGTTATTAGAGGCATATTAGACCGCAACTTAAACACCAATTATTCAAAAAACAAAGTTAGCTAATGATCACCTGTCACAATAGAGATATTTACCATATGATTTAAATCCTGTAATTTAAGTTCCTAAATTCTCTTTAGGAGAACAATTGTTTTCTTTTATAATGAAGTAATATTTAATAATATTCATTTATACTAAAATTAATAAAATTTTAGATAAGTTTAATGGAATGAGATAGTATATTTTTTCTAAAACTTATAAATAGGGCTGGGGAGATAGCTCAGTAGAATAAGCACTTGCCTGGTAAGCGCAGGGTCCTGAGTTCAATCTCCAGTACCACAAAAATAAATAAATAAAAATAAAACATAAATTCTAGTTGAATCATAATTCTTCATTATTAAATTATCTGAATGCCTTTTTTGATATATGATCAGTATAACCTGTTGTTTGAAAAATAGCTTGAAACATTTCTGTAAGTGATTCTCTTATTAATAGCTATCATGTATGGAAGACAATCATCACAATGGTCAAAGAACATAATTAAATTGCTTCTATTTTAGAAAAATATGATGCATTGAATAATCTAAAGACTCAACAAAAATTCTACAGGCACTAATTTATAAGTGATTTTTGCATATACATAAGTAATCTTGATTAAGACCATAAATAAATTACTATAACCAAAGTAAAAATAAAACTTTATTTAGTTAATGGAAGCACTAAAGATAGAGCAATGCATATGTGCTCAAACCTTGGAATTTTTTCATGTTTCTGAAATATAACTATAGACTAAAAAGAAATGTTGACTGTTATTTTGCTATTAAACCAATAGAAACACAATTTGCATTATTAAAAAATACTGACTTTCTTTGTTTTCTGTTTCTCTGAAACATAATGATCTTTTCAGTAGCCCAGTGACATATTTCTGTGGACACTGGTAGTCATAATAATCATTTTTTATTTCTTTAAATCATTCATTTATTTATTCAGTAGAGGGTCCCACTATGCAGCTCAGACTCATAGTGATCCTCCTGTGTCAGCCTCCACAGCGCTGGGATTACAGACATGCACCACCACACCCAGTTTGAGTGGTTGGTTAGGCACCCACGGCTGGTACGGGATGTGGTATCAGAGATTGAAACCAGGGCCTTGCACTTGCCAGGCAGGCACTTAGACTGCCGAGCTATCTCCCACCCCCCAAAAAAATCATTTTTAAACTTAGATGCTAAACACCTTTTTCTATTCTGAGACAACATTTTAAAGGAAGTTTAATCATTTTAGAAGAAGAAAAATTGAGGTGACTCATGTGGTATTAAAGACCTTTAATTTTAGTTGTTGTTGTTGTGTGTGTGTGTGTGTGTGTGTGTGTGTGTGTGTGTGTGTGTGATCTTGTTAAATGAGGCCTGGTCCCATCCTGACAGTGAAGCTGGCCTGGTGCTTAAGATCCTTCTACCATAGCTCCGCATTGCTGGGATTCTGGGCTGCACTACCAAGTCTGGCCCTACATTTTAGTAGCATAAGTTCAAACTATTTTTCTTTTTTTAAAGATGTCTACTAATGTGTCAAATTATAGTCCTCTCTATATGATACATGCTGAACAAAACTAACAAACACTAATATAACCACTTAAAAATTACCTGTGGAAACACCCTTTTGTACTCAGACCAGTATCTTGTCCAAAGTAAAATAAAACATGAGAACATGAGATAAGGCTTTAAATATCCTGAGCATCCTTATAATAAATCATTGTCATGTTATTATCATATTTATAATTATAATACCACAACTATTTATATTGCATAACTGTTCATTAATAGCATATTTTAACAATTATCTAAGCATGTATTGCCTTATGAAGATTGTTTACCATTTTTAAAAAATTTGTATATCTTCATACTTTCACTGGAGAATGAAAGAAATTTGATCTAGTTAATCTATGTACCCTTTGCCCAAAATATGAATGTACTTAAACATAGGAAGCCGATATCCACAAATACACTGCTTTTGTGGATTGCTTGCCACTCATTCTAAGGGATCATGACCCTGAAAGCTTTATCTGGTCCCCCTTGTAAAATAGTATTAAGTGTGCTAGATAACTGGGGAACTGCTCAGAATCTAGTGGTCCCATCAGTAGTCAATGACATTTTGTCTATACCTCAGTTTTGCAAGGGCTAGGCTTCTTTAAACTGAATGAATTGATGCTAAAGTTATGTCAGATGATGAATTTGAATAATTTTAATTGTAGATTATAGAACAAAATCCTCTGTGGCAATTTTTCTTTGATGAAAATACTGAAAATATTCAATTTTCATTAATTTTGTAAAATTCTAACAACTCTTATTTTAAGTTTGCTTAAGTCACAAACAACTATTTTGATTGTGTATCATGTGCTTAGTTGTGCAATAATGTGTTAAAAATCTGAGGTTGACAGAGAAAAGCACATACAACTTACAATATATAGATGATCGTTGATCATGAGCCAAACTAAAGAAAACTGAGGCATTGATAATCATAGAATGATTAAAAATGTAACCATTACGATAAGCACAATACATTACTAATTATAGAGAGGCAACAGCTATATGACCTATAAAATAAACTGTCTGGCATGGGGAAAGTTTTGAAGCAAAACTGATTTGATTAGAAATATCAACTAGCTATACATTTGTTGTTTTTCCCCGGCAACCGTTGGTGTTTCATATGGGTAGACTGGCATCTCTGATTAGAGCTGATTGGAGTCTTGGTAGGGAGCCCTAGCAAAGAAAGAACTGGCAGAAAATGTAGGCTGCTCTCTCAAACTTTGAGTGGCTGAAAGAAAAACAACCTTTGGTCATAGGTGTTCAATGAATATTATCTTTTATTCTTAAATTAAAGATTCTCAGAAGGCTTACAGCATCAGAAAATACTTAACTTATTTTTAACTGAATGATAGCCAAACCTATTCATTTTGGTAATTCTTTCCAAATTGACCCACATTAATTTTTATAAAATATATTTTGAGAAAGACTCTATAGAGCTAAGCTTGCAAAAGTAATTCAAATTAATGCATAGTCCCAGTATAGTTTCTATTTTGCAAGAGGTTAATTTCCTAATTTAAGTTTATCCTTATATTAAGACACAAAAATACTGACTTTGCTCTATGTTGAGGCAAAGTGGATAATGCATGATTTATGACTTTCACCAATACCTGCCTAGCAGAATGTGATTTCTGCAACATATCTAGACCTCATCTTTCAATACCATTTAAATCCTTTGTTGGCTGACACTTTAAACACTTACTCATTTTTAAGACTTTCTTTTTGCTTCATGTCATTTATTGACTGGCTACTATCTGCCCATATTGCAATTTTTTTTCTAGCAATCTGCATATAAATATTGTAACGGAGGGTAGCATTTTGCTTCTGCCAAAGACATGAAAACGACTGAATTTGTGCAATCTCACTGAAAGACAGATTCAGGAATGAACCAGAACATGTTTTGTAGGCCACATGAGACACTGGACATAGGTCTTATTCACACTGCAGAATTGACTCAGAAGAAATTCCATTCTGAGCTCCTGTTCTCAGGCTTAGTATCAGCTGTCACCTTCTCCAAGGCAAGAGTGCTGATTGATTCAGTGTGATGGTGCCGCTGTCTCTGATAGCGGACTGCATTCCTTAAGGGATGTTTGATAAATGTTGCATTAAGTGGCCTACTTTGATTCTTCTGCATGTGGTGGAAAATAATTATTGTTTTCATGAAAATACAGACTCAACACACAGAGGCTAGAAATTAGCTCATTTGTATCACACCAATTTATTTGCTTACACTTGAATGTCATTTACAGAAATTGATACTTGATATTGTGAATAAGTCTGTCACAGGCTTAGGTAGTAGGCAAATAAATGTGGGGACATCTCAAAACAGAGATCTAGACTCCTCTTATTTGCAAACTAAAATTGTTTTGAACAATAAGATGCTCACAATTGAACAAAATTAAGATCTTACATCACAGACAAGCCGTAAACATTCACTGTTTGATATATATATATATATATATATATATATATATATATATATATATATATATATATAATATTCAAGCTACATGGCTATCATTACTTTCCTGGGGTAATTAATCTATAAGGGTTAACCGTCTTTTTGTATAGTGTTCCTGATGCAGTTATTAAATAATCCAAAAGGATTATGTTATCAGTGAAAAACTAACATTCTCATAGAGATAGAATGAAATCCACACAATTGTTAGCTAACACAATGATATTTAACCATTCTTTTCTTCACCAGGAGGACTTAAAAATAAGAAGATTATTTAAATTTCTGAATGGGCTTATTGAAGCGGTAATTCAAAGGGGACAAAGTGAGCAGCAAAGTAGCTGTCCTTGCTTGTAATTTAGGGAGAATATATATGACAGTGAGCTATTCGTGTTTCTATAATCCTGGCTGGATGAATTGTTACCAGCACTCTTCAGTCTGTGAAGTACTTTCTTCCATTTTTTTTTAAATTATATTACTTCTTCCATCTCTATTTTTAAACCCTGTTCTTCACTGCTTTCTTTTTATCAGTGCACATTTCAGTGCATAATGGTCTCACTCCTTATGGGAAGTTGTATGTGTACCTAACAGAACTTAATTCTATTTTCATCCTTCTGCCCCCCCCATTCTCCTACTCCCAGACCCCTCCCCTTTTGGAAAAGATCTTTCCTGCTATTTCCTAGTATCTCTCTTTTATTGTTTCCTTATTTATATTTTCATTTGCCCATATAAGAGAGATCATGTGATATTTGAGTTCTTATGTCTGATTTGTTTCACATGGATCATTCTTACCCTTGTGCATTACCTTAGCCTGTTGGCTCAACTTTTCTTTTTCAGAAAATGAAATATATGCCTTACTTTGTAGAGTTTACTATCTGAGACCATGTTTTTCATATTTTTGTGTAGTCTATTTTATTAAATCTTAGCTAATATGTAAACCATATGACTCTTTGATCTCACAATCTTCTGTTGTAAGAAAGAAACAAAAAAAAAAAACACTCAAGCAGGGGGAACTTAAATTTAAGAAAGCAACTGGCATACCTGATACTGTGGGAGGAGATATAAAAAGATCTATTTAAAAGGTTGGAGATTGGAGGAGATGCCTCTGGGATCAGCCCTGTGCTTTGTCCATCTGGATCCACAGTGAAGGGTTCATATCCCTCTGTCCTCTCTTTCTCCTTCTGTTCTTTGGTCAGCCCTAGATCCAAGAGTAGTACTTGACGATCTTATGCCTACTATTGCTATTGATCCATCTTTAACTATTTCCCTTAGAAAACAAAATTGAGGTGTTAAGAACCAACCAGTTGGCCAATTAGTTACCTGCAAAATGTCCTTTTCAGGGACATTTGTGGCCAGCCTAGGTTAAGAAGGTGGGGCAGTTTGTGTGTGAAGGCCATTCCCCATGAATTAAATCTGGCTCCATAAAAGCACCCATCTCAAATTGTGGAATGAATTGCATCTTCACATTTTCACCTGTTTGAAGAAATGTAAGTTAGTAACTCTATACCAATTGCTTCTTATATTGTGATAAGTACTGCAAGGTTCCTCTGTGCAAAGTATTACCCCAACTCATTCCTTTGTGTTCAAAACACCAACTATAATAAATTGACAAAGACTGAATGCTGTTTTAATGATAGGAGGGATTGTTGTTTAGGGTAGAAGCTCCTATATTATTTTGCAACGGTTTTCAAGCAATTTCACTTTTTCCATCTTATTAGACCCAATTGTCCGTAACACTGTTACCACAATAAAACAATTATTTAATGCTGATTATATCAGAATTGGCAAGGGGCACTAAAAATGCAACAATATATGTGTCCTTATACCTATCTGAAATTTACTTATAGTCTGAAAAATAGGACAGAAAAGTCAGTCCAAACACTACCATAAAAAAGAGCGGATACCACAGGAAACCTGAAATCAAGTTTCTTTCTGATCTACTTGAAATCTCTAGGTAATAGGAAACAGGGAGATAACTCTTGCAAATGGAAAGTGGAACAGGAAATGGGGAGGATATAAGTGGACAAAAAATGAAGCAAGATGTGCTATATGCATGCATCAACTTCACACAATGAGTGCAATTGTCACATACTAATAAAAAACTGACTTTCTAATCCATCCCTGTAGAGCTAGCCATCACTTCTCCAATCCTAAATCTGATATGAAAATAAAACTCATCCCACCTTCTCTATGTTCCAAGATTGTCCAATCCATCCTCACATTTTATGAAATCAGTGGTTTTGACTAAGTCGCTTCTTTACATTGTAACTGTTATAACTGGGACCACCAGTGTTATGTCCCTTGTCCTGTGCTTATCTATTTGTGATATTTCTCATATAGAACTGTGTCTTCAGTCGATCTGCATGCTACTGGAAATGAAAGAAAATACTCGCTCATGTATCATATTTTGCCTAAATTATAATGATAGCTAATGATGATTGCAGAAATGTGGTATATCGAGTTTCACAGAAAAGAATCAAATAATTCAAGCATAGATGGTATTTAACAATGTAGTCATGCCGTTCAGTATGCTTTTAGAACAGTATCATCTATGTAGCACATAGGAGTGCATTTCACGTGACCCTTTTTGCTCACATGTTTAATCTCTCACTATTGACATTTTTTCCTTTTCCTATAAAATATAATAAAGTATTACTTGACTTTAAAGGAAGATAATTAAACATTTTCTGTGAATTTTCTTGCTGTTTTGAAGACATACCTATCTTTTACTTCCAAATTTTCAAAGTGCACTTACCATAGCTACTTCCTTAGATTTACTGATGTCTAAATTCTTGAGACGTCTAACAATTCCCATTTTTCCTTTCTTATTCTTTTTGATGTTCTAGTGGGTTGCCATTCATTTACCACTGCTTATTAAAGCTGTCTCTTATAGTTAAGCCGGGGTGGAGGGGGCAGTAAAGAAGAGAAGATGGACCTGAGCTCACAGTTCAACTTAAGTACTTTCAGACTTTTGTGTCACTTTGTGCCAGACTATAAAATTAGGATCGTAGCACTTGCACCTTAGTAAACTTTTCAGAAGGAAGTGAAAATTAACTGTGAATAGGTTTCTGTAGGCATCACACTATAATGATTTGAATTCCTTTGCATTGCTTTCTTTTTCAAATCTTGTGACCTGTGTAACATGGACTAGAGCTCATATAAGATTCAGATTCAGAGCTTCAGAGGTGTACAGAGCCTGGCACCAGGAAGCTGGCAGAATGTTGGATGGCACATTTAAATGAAATTTTGTATTTCTGAAGAAAAAATATTGTGGTTCCAAAAAAAAGTTTCATTTAATGTGGTGTAAATACAAATATATTTATACCAAGGAAAAATCATTTCTTCTTGTATGAGCTTTGAAGGCAAATTGAGAGCTATGGGAAACCAAAACCAGCAACTGTGCTCTCAGCACTAACATTTTCTTCCTTGTTTTTACTGCATAATCTACTCTGTGCCCAAACTATGCCCCTATCTTTTCTAATCTCTTCTGAAATCAACATCATATTTTTTCCAAGGAGCTCTTTTAAAACTGCTTTCCAAGATGTGTACCCATACCTCTCCAACCAGCAATAACCTCCCTTTGATTGATGTCCCTGTAACATTTGTCTTACCCTTCTCTTAAGAATGCTGCTTTTGTTACAGCTGTTGTCTGTAGCCTTGAATTTTTTCAGGATTTAGCTTATTCATAGATTTCTGCTAGGATCTGAAAGGCCTCTTGAATTATGGGGCTCAGAATGAGTCTTGAGCTCTCATGTACAGACGTACATAAAATGTCCCTATTTACTAGATTTCACAGCTGTGGAATGGGATGAAGGCCAACTGGAAGAATTGTGAAGATGAATGATAACACACACAAAGTATCTAACAGAATGCTTGCTGTATAGCGAAGCATCATTACCTGTTTCCTTTTTTTTTTCATTCACAAAGGAATATTTTTTTAAATTTATGTTTTATTTTATTGAAGTACAAATATCAATCAGACAGTTTTAAGACACCTTAACAGGACAGATTTGATAAATTAATACATTGCAAACTGTTTACATAATGTTTTGGTATCGTACAGGGTGCATACATGACATTATACTTACAGACATTATTATAGCAGATGTCTCTTATCAGTAAATTAAAAGTGTAGCTGTTTACTTATCTTATTTTTTATACCTAAATTATATCAAAAATTCAATAATTATCTTCCTAGTGGATGACCATAGTACTAGACGCCGACATAATATCCTGTCCAACCACCATTAGTGCAAATCTTGCCTCTCATAGGATTATGTATGTATAACAGCGTTATTTATCCCAACTGTACTGTCTATATGCACACATCATGATTTTTTCTTTCTGTACCCCTACCTTTGTCTACACCTGTCAAAGGTGAGCACTCCATTGTCATTCAACTAACTTAGGTGCTTGAACTCAACAACACAATCCAACACAGCCCAGCATTCCACAACAATAGTGAGTTGTTCAAAGAAGTTGTTGACCATAACCATTTACAGCTCAGCTTAATATTATGGCCCCATGATGTATACTTCATTTTTATACTTTTCTGCTGGATGGTTAAGACTAGATAGAACAAGACTTATATACCAACACATGTACTTTATGTTTTTTATGTCGTCAGTGAAGTCCCCTCAGGGTTTATCTTGTAGTCCTGTACATTATTCTGTAGATCCTTTGTCTATGTCATCCATGTGGATGAGTCATGGCCAATGCTTGACCAGTTTGATCTCTGTGAGAACCTGAGAGAAAGTTTTCTGTCTATGTGGCTTTCCCCAGGCACACTATAGAACTTCGATCTCTTTCCTCTGTGACTCCATAATCTCCTTGTTCAGAAAATTTGGAGCTCAACTGAGTTTCATGATGTTGCAGTACAGGTTCTCCTATGTCCTGAGTCTTCGCTGACCTTGAAAGGCTAGAGCCAAAATGTTGGCTGGCCTTGTGGCTCTTCTATTTCTCCAACTCTGATTTGTGAACTTAGGTTGTTAACTATCCAGAAGAAAAGCTGTTTCCTATAAGACTGTAGACCTTAGGCAGTATATTCCACAGTGAGTTCTGGTGCAGAACGTGCTCTGTGTTTAATGTCATTGAACAAAAGAAGAGTTACAAAGTTCAATCCAGATCTGGCATTATGGGGCCAGGGAGTTGGCTCAGTAGAATAAGCGCTTCCCTTCCAAGTGCAAGGGCCTGAGTTCAATCCCTGGTTCTGACAAAAAAAAAAAAAAAAAACTCGCAGTATGATAATTGCATATAAATAAATAAATAAATAAATAAATAAAATGCTCAAAAATTTATAGGACTTTAGCTTGAAACTCTGCAACTCTATTGTGCTAGATAGACAGTAATGACAACTAATAAAGATCTCCCATTATGATCAACATAGGAAAACTATTCAGTTAAAATGTCATCAAGCTCGAGAGAAAGCACAGTTGCTTGAACACCTGCCTAGCAGGTGCAAGGAACTGAGTTCAATCCCTGGTACAAAAATGTAAAACAGAAACAAGAAAAAAATTTTTTAGGAGTATACTCACAAGTTTGAAAAATGCATGTTATATAATAATATATACTAATTGATATATAAATTTCAGTTGCTGGTTGTATAAAAGAACTGCATGATTTCCTTTGTTCTTTAAAGTCACTATGAAACAATAGGAAATAAGTTACCCTATTCAGGCAGAAAAAGAAACTTATGCATGCAAAAAAGGGAATGATTTGCTAAAACTCCGATAGTGTTTTTCCTTTGTATTAGTAGAGAAGACTTTTTAGTTCATAGACTTCCACAGTAAATGGTACTTGCTATAATAGGGTCTGAAAATATGCTTCAAAGTAGTTCTGGTACAGACACAGGGAAGGCATGGAAGAAGCTGCTCCTGAAACCAGGTTAAGTCTTTTTAATCATGTTAATGCCTTATGTTCAAATAAGTTAAATCACCATGCATATGAAATTAGAAGCCTGAGAAGGAAAAAAAAAGTCTAAAATGATCAGTTGTCTGCTTTTAAGATGAGTATGTGTCATCTCTGTGAGGACAGGATCACACAATTTACGTGATTCTAATTCTACTAGAGATGACTGCAACACACAAGTAGCCACTGCATTCCTAAGTAGTAATAGTTATCAATGCAGAAGAGAATAATCTATTATGTTATAAATTGTATGTTATAAATTGGTTGGAGCACTTCTCATGGGAGAGGATATAGAATCAAACATCTCATACAAATATAATTTATATATTGTGGTATCTTTCTGTATCTTTATTTCTGCAGTGTGAATAGCAGCTTGTGAAACTATTGTAAGACATATTGGAGGAAAGATGTTTTTATTCTCACTGAAGTGCTAGTAAAATGAGATACTGAGATAGAAAAAGCAGCTTGTGCCTGCTAAGCAAAGTATTTGAATTTTGAATAGTGAGAGCCCGTAATCTGAGTGCTTGTGCCACTGACACCTCTAAAAATGAGAATTCTGAATTCATGCTTGCAATGTGCAGGCTGTGAAGAGGACAGTGCATATATGCTCTTGACGATTAGTGAAATGGAATCATACTGTGTCTGTGTATACGTTTCTTTAAAAAGAGGAACCATTCTTCGGAAATGGCACCGGACAAGAGTGAAGCAGCAGCAAGTGGTTACGCCCTCTCGCCCGCCACAAGGGCAGGATGCCACACTGATGGAACTGTTCATTTCAGACATGGAGGTTCCTGGCTTGCAAATAGTACGTTTTCCCAGGGCAAAGGAGGTGTCTTAGTATGCTCCCTTCAGCTCGTGATGGCTTTGTATGGTACATTAATCTGTAATCTTCATTTTGCAAAACCATTTTGCAGCATTAGGCCATATGCCAATATCATTGTAATGATTTAGTTCTGTATTTCAATTTATAAGCAAGATGATTCTCACTACATCCTCCTGGGCATCGAGGAAAGGCAAGACATCAGAGAGGTTTATCTCCCTCACAAGCCTCTCAGATATCTCCCATCTGCACTCCCCTCCTTTCCTATTATATCCCCCCAGGAAGGCCTAGCAGGCTTTTGGGTTCTGTTGATGATTACAGGAATAATTTCTTTTCAAATGGATGTTAATCTGATAGAAGTAGTCAAATTTTCTTTGAGCTCAGGCGGAAACAAACTTCTTCATGGCAAGTGTACTGATTCCATCCACCATTATTGTGATGGGGAAGACAAATTATCCAATTACTAAACACACTGCTTTAGGCAATATGAAATAACATCCTGATTAATCTAACTACATAGAGAGATACTTCTGTTTAGAACAAGTCCCCTAAAACAAACACTATTTGATTATGGATAAGGATGACTCACAGTTGTTTGGCAATACTTATGGATATTTCAATCCTGAATAAAGAGCCTACTTAAGATAATAAATATTTATACAAATGGCCTCAATGTATTATTTTGATAAAATTATATCCAACAAAATATGAGTACATTCATCCAACTACTTATGAGATAAAATATTGAACATTTTTATTGTAGCTAATTTATACTAATTAAAAACAGATTTCACCTTGTAATTTGTACATTAAAACATATATAT
>PVKA01012275.1:0-58311 GCA_004027165.1 Ctenomys sociabilis
GAATTGTATAAAAGTAAGAAACACATTACGCACTGGCTGTGGTAAAACTTAGCGACTGATAATTATCTTACATACTAACAGATTAAGTTCTTCATTAAAAGATGCAGAGTAACCAGATAGCTAAAATTAATGTTTAACTACAGTTGCATATTTAAAAACTTGTTTAATATTGAAAGACATTCATAGACTGAAGGAAAGAGGGTGAAGGAGATATTCACCCTCTTTCCACAAATGGAATCCAGATGAAGTCAGGATCACCCATATTTACACTTCATAACATAAAATTTAAAAGCCTTGAAAAACACAAGAAAGATCATTATATAATGACAAAAGTATCAATTAAGCAAAACAAATTCTAAATACATATACAACCAATACAGAAGAATCCAAATATATAAAGCAAATGTGAAGAGCGTTAAAGGCAGATACACTCCAATAAAATGATAGTAGAAGACAAATTACACACACACACACACACACACACACTTTCAGAATGGATGTGTCAATCAGAAAGAAAATCAACCATGAAATATCAGAGTTCAAATGACCCCTAGATGAAGACCTAGCAAACTTCTACAGAACATTGTGTGTAACATCAGAGTACGTCACCTCCTCATCATCATATGGAGCATCTTCTAGATAGATCACAGGATCACCCGCAGAAGTCTAAATAATTCCTATACTTATAACATACTAAGTATCTCATTGGACCAGATTCCAAAAAACAGATATTGTTAACAAGAAAAAAATTCAAATCTATGTAAATATACAGAAATTGGACAACCAATAGCTCAGTGAAGACATAATGAAGGAAAAATCTCAAATTAGCAAACAAATGAAACTGAAAACTACATAATAATACCCATGCATAAAGCAGACTACTAAGAAAGTAATGGTAATCAATACCTACATTAAGAAAAGCCACATTCTTAATAAGCAACTTACTGGTGTACTTCAAGAAACTAGAAAGATAATAACAAATCAAACTGCAAATTACAAGAAGTAAAGAAACAATAAAGAACAAAGAAGAAATCAATCAAACCAAGGCTATGTAAACATTACAGAAGATCAATGAATTCAAAAGCTAGTTCTTCAGAAGACTAGACAGAATTGGCAAAAATAATTCTTGATTAAGTAAAACCATAAAAGGAAAGGGATATATTATAACTGATTTCAAAAAAAGACAAATGTCCCTAGAATTTATCATGAATCAAGAAACAGAAAAATTCCTAGGCACATACTCCTTGCCAAGACAGACCTGAAAAAAAAGAAAACTGAAATGAACCAAAATGAGTAATTTGGTTGAATCACTAATAGAATTGTTCTGAATTTAAAATAAAAACATTTGGGACAGGATGGCTTCACTGCTTTATTTAAAAATTTACCAAAATCTAATGCCAATTACTCTTAAATTATTTTTTTAAAAATGAAAGGGAAGAAGTTATTTCACATTATGTGTAGATTGATAGCCTTGAAACAAAAGCAAAAATTCTCATCAAAACGCAAGCAAATAGAATCCAATAGCACATTAAAAAGACTATATAACTCATATTTAAGTAGATGCCACTTGAAGATATAAGTGAAATAAATGTGACTCACATGTATAAATATCATATAGTCTCCCTAGTATAAGAACTCAAAAGAAGAAATAAAAATAGAAAGGTATAACACAATTAAAAGGAAAGTGAGAACTTGAGGATTATGCAACAAAGAGAGGGTAAGGAGAAAAGCTAGGAAACAGGGTAGGGGAAAGAGGGCAGGAGCAAAGCCATACATTTATATACACAAGATTGGTAAAGCAAAGATCCTGAGAACTATCAGAAGGTTGTTGAAACTAGCAGTTACTTGGTGGGATTCTTACCCTGACTAACTATATATGCTGATACTTGTGAACTGAGTAACTGCACCGAAGATAGCAATGTGTAATAGTAGGGTCATGCTTAGAATGCCTGTTATTCTGGTCTTCCAAATACATACTGCTTGTCATGACATACCAATTATTTCCATACTGTCTCTCAAGTATTTTTTTTTAAAAAGGGTAAAAAATGAAAAAAGAGACAAGAAAAAAAAATCACAGGACTGTCGTGCTACAATACTATATATGGTTAGATTTTTAAATTTCTGTGTAAAAATATTTGTTTGTTCCTATTTTTTAATTTTTTAAAATTTTTTCTCTTCATATTCTGTAGGGTCTAAAAGTTCAACATATCAATACTTGATGGAAAATACCTGTTCCATGTTATGGCTAAGATGTGTGACATTCAGACAGTTAGTGAGGTTAAGCTCAACTGCCTATGTTGTAGGGTAATAATAATAAGCTTCTCTTCTGGAGAGTTAACAACCTAAGTTTGCAGACAAAAATTAGAGAAAAAGAGGGGCTGCAAGGACAGCCAACATTTTGGCCCTAGCCTTTCAAGGTCAGTGAAGAATCAGGGCATAGGAGAACATATAATATAACATCATGTAACCAGCTGTGTCTCAAATTTTCTGATCAAGGAGATTATAGAGTCACAGAGGAAAGTGATCAATTATGTAGAGTGTGTCCAAGGAGAGTTACATGGAGAGAAAACATTCTCTCAGGCTTTCACAGACAGCAAATTGGTCAAGCAATGGCCATGACAAGGATCTGCAAACTGCGCTACAGGGTTTCAGGATAAATCCCGAGGGGATTTTACTGACCTTATCAAATACAAAAGTTACATTTCTTGTTATATAGATCTTGCTTTATCTTGGTCTTAACCATCTAGCAGAAAAGTATAAAAATGAGATGTAAAATGTAAAGCCATATTAGTATGCTGAGCTATAAAAGACTCAAGTCAACAAATTCTGACATTGCCAGCTTTATGGAAAACCCACTTCTATGTGGACTACTGGAGTATATTGGAACATTTAGCTGATTCACGGACCTACAATACTTAAATGACAATGGAACACCCTTGTCTGACAAAACTAAACAAAGGAAGAAGACACAAATTAATGACCATTTTGTATCTGTATATTCAGATAGTTAGGATAGATATACAGCTATATTCTCTTAATTCGGTGAATAGAAAGATTTGTTCTAAAAGTGTTTGTGGACAGGATATCATGTCTGTATCTTTTACAATGAATAACCACTAACAATATATAATGTATTAATTATTGAAACTGTCCTACTAATTGGTTTTAAAACTGTCTCATTGCTATTTGTTTCACATTAAATTAAAAAAAAAAAATACTATGGACCAGGATAAAGTAGAATTTATTTCCAGAGTGAAAGGATGGTTTTTCAAATAAAAATGATGAGAAAAAACACATAATCATCTCAATAGATGCAGAAAAATGATTTGAAAAATTTCAGTGTTAACTACATGATTAAAAACTCTAAGCAAATTAGGTGTAGAAGTATATTCTAACATAATAAAGACATATATAAAAACCTAACAGCCAATGACATACTAAATGCCAATAGAGTGAAAATCTTTCCTCTAAGATCTGTAACTACTTTTACCTGCATTCAGTGCAGAACTTGAAATCTTGGCCAAAGTAATGAAGCAAAACAAAGCAATAAAGAAGTGTCCAAATTTTAAGAGATGTCACTTTGAGACTATTTGAGGTTGACATGATCTTACACATAAAAACCTAAATGGTACTACCAAAAATATTACACCTAATATTTGTAATTATGAAAATTTCACAATACAAAATCAACATGCAAAACTCAATAATGTTGCTATACACCACCAGTGAATTATCTGAAATAAAAATCAAGAAAGTAATATCATTCAAAATAACAAAGAAATAAAACTCTCCAAAAGTGTAGGAATAAATTTAACCACAAGTTGAAGATCTCTACTGTGTAAACTAAAACAGGGTGACAGAATTTGAAATGGGCTTAAAGAAATAGAATCTTGTAAAGTGTTAATGAATTGGAAGATTAAACAGTCAAACTGTCCATATTATCTAAAGATATCTACAACTTCAATGCAATGTCATCAAAATATCTATGATATTCTTCTTAGGACTAGAAAAATTAAACCTGATATTTATATGAAAATAAAAATGCCAGGACAATCTTAAGCTAAAGAACAAAAGAGTTAGTGCATTACCTGACTTTAAAATACATTATAAAACAGTAGTAGTAAAAACAGAAACCTTGTTTATTTCATTTGTTATTTCTAAGAGCTTTGGAAGTTCTTGGAGTTTTCCAGATTAAAGGTTATATCATCCATCAACAAGGACAATGTAACTTCTCTTCCATCTTCCAATTCATATAGTAATGAAAGCAACGACTTTGCATTCATTAGATACATAGGCAAGTGGGTTAGAATTGAGAATATAAATGTAGATCTACATCTTGACAGTCAATTAATTTTTGTAAAATTTTAAAGAACATGCTTTATTTATAAGACAAGCTTTTAAATATATAGTACTAGGAACATTAAAAGTACACATGCAGAATAATGAAACTAGACCTAGCTCTTACCAGTTACAAAAGTTAACTCAAAATGGATTAAACACTTCCTTGCAAAACCCAAGGCTCTCAGATGACTAGAAAGAAATACAGGGGGAAATTCAAAACATTGTATCGACAAGACCCAAAGACACAGGAAACAACAGCAAAAATGATAAAGTGGAGTACACCAAACTAAAAAGCTTTTTAAAAGCATCATGAATAATCAACAAAGCAAAGAGTCCAGCTATGGAATAGAGAAACATTTGTAAACTACATGTGTAGTAAGGGATTAATGGCTAGAGATTCAAATAACTCAGTAACAACCTGAATTTAAAATAAGCAATGGACCAAACTTAACATATGTCCAGAGAAGACAAACAAATGGCCAATAGATATATGGAAATATGTTCAGTATTGCCAAATAAACTGAAATTAAAAACCACAATGAGAAAATAATTTACTCCAGAAATAATGGTTACCATTTAGAGAACTAAAGATAACAAAAGTTGGTGAGGACACAGAGAAAAGGTAACCCTCATGCAGTCTTTTGTTGTTCGCTTGTTTTTATTTTGCTTTGTTTTTTGTTTTTTGCAGTACCAGGGATTTAACTCAGGACTTTGTGCTTTCCAGGCAAGCACTTATTTGACTGAGTCATCTACCTGGCCCCCTCGTACAGTCTTTATGAGAGTGAAAATTAATACAGCCATTAGGGAAACAATGGATGTTCTGCAAAAACCTTAAAAATAGAACTACATGAAATCCAAAGTCCCAGAACAGTATATGTATGCAAAAGAAATGAAAGTACATTGAAAAGACATTTGTGCTCCCATGCTTCTTGTGATTCCACTCAGAGTAGCCATGAAATGGCAACAGTGTAACTGTCTATCAACGGATGAATGAACAAAGAAAATTTGGTGCACATAAATAATGAAATACTGTTCTGACACCAATGAAGAAACCCTGCCATTTTCAGCAGCAAGAATGGAACTGGAGCTCATAATGTTAAGTGAAATAAACAAGACAAAGTACCCAATGATCTCACGTGTACGTGGAGTCTTACACAAGTTGATTTCATTGAAGTTGAGAGCACAATAAGAGCTACCCCAGGCGTAGAAAAGTAGGAGGAGGAAAGGAAAATGGAATTGTTAGCCAATAGGCATTAAGTTATAGTAAAATAAGAGCAAGAAGTTTTTGATGACCTATTGGACATTCTGGTAACTTGATAAAACATAGAGGAGCTGGGGAGATGGATCAGTGGAATAAATACCTGCCTGGCAAGTTCAAGGTTCTAAATTCAATTCCTGGTTCCACCAAAAAGAGTCATAAATAATAAAGTACTGCACATTATGAAAACTAGAAGAAGAGATTTTGAATTTTTGACCATAAATAAGTTGTGATTGTTTGAGAAAAGGAGGTATAGTTACCAAGATTTAAATATTATAGACTATATGCATGTATCAAAATGTAACTTGAGACCCCATGTATCTGTACATTTTTATGTTCTTATATATCATTTAAGATAAATATATTCAAATATTGTAAGACATGAAGTGAAAATAAACCAGTCCACATCTTTTGAAATTGACAAAATAGTCATTGAAATAAAAGTCCTATAAATTATTCTTGAGTTCAGGAATTCTTAAATTTGAAGATAGGGATAGAATAATCACTGTGAACATGAAACAAAAGGCTGAAACAAGAGAAAGGAGAGAAAAAGGAAAGGAGATAGGCAAGAAGAGTGGAAGGAGCAAGGAAGATAGTTTACAGGCAAAAAGCTGAACGTATCCAGGAGAGATTGAATAGGTAGGGATTTCTCACCACCTCCTTCCCACCCAACATCAGCAACCCCGGCCCCCCCAAACTAAAAAATAGAAGTCACATTAGAAGAGATAATGACCATTATTCCTTTTTCTAAACTGAAGGAAGAAAGCGTATCATAAATTAAAAAAAAAATCAGTTCTCAAAAAGGAATTTTCTAAGCTCAGCTAGTAATGCCATAGTGAAATATAAAATTTGAGTTACCAAAAATACAAGTTCTGCTGGCAAGAGATATACTAACAACTATAAATAAATTCTGGAAAATATAGCAATGACATTTCAATGAGCTAAGAGAACTTTCTGTCAGTACAAAGGTCATCCAAGAGTCAGTCTGAGGTTCTAGTTTGGCAATACAGAGGACTGAGTTCTCCTAAAGGTTCACCCACAAAAATCAACTAGATAACAGATTAAATTGTTCCTAGTGTGTTCTCAGCTCTTGAGAAGCACAGGAAATTTGTCAGTCCTTCCTTAGAAAGACTTTACTGCAAATTGGATGTGCCAACAGTGACAGGTAAGCAAACGGGAGATACATGACCTCTTTGTGGGCAGCTACCCTTAGTACTTTTGTAATTACACATTGACCTATGGGTCAGGAATCAAGTAAAGAATCAGAATGACTTCTATATAAAGTCAGAGCACTCCATGTGGTGTCCCTGAGAACACTAAAAGAAACAAAAACTGAAGGAAAGCATTCCGTTAGTCACAGTATTCTCAAATTAAGAGCAATCAAATATAGGGTTCTAAATATTAAGCAAAGGGAAAGCAAGGGATTGTAAGTGCAGAAGCAGAAAAAATATTTACTCTATAAGAATCTCATGACAGTGGAATTGTCAAACTCAGAATGTTGAGTATCAATGTCAATGAATACACAAATGAATAGTAATTAATTCTGTAATGAACAAGGAAAACATATTTTTATGTAATTATAGAAAAAATTATATTGAATTTCTAAAATTGATGGAACTATTTAAGTAGTACAATAAACATAGCCCAAGAGACATTAGAAAAGGTATATATAAAAGTGTTGACAATAAAATAATAGAATACATTGTGATAGAAATATCAAAATGGAGGTACATTAATGATGGGATAGAATGGAAAGATCCAGTGAAAGTTCCACTGTAAGTAGAGAACTAGAAAAAAAGCAACTTGCTAAGATAAGGTAAAGTAATAAACATAAAACTCCACATCTTTATTCCAGCTGCAGAAAATGTGAAGTCCAAAAATTATTATACAAGCTGATTAACACATTAATCCCCAGGCATGCTGTACCAGCCCTGCCCCAGGGGTGTACTGAGATGGTGATTGAGACTGGGCATGGTGGCACATGCTGTAATCCAAACTCTTGGGAGGCTATAAACAGGTGGATCACTACGAGTTCGATCTTGTAGTGAGAACCTGAACATCCTGTAGACCCTTCCCCAGAAAAAAAAACCAATAATAATATCATTTCTCCAAGCTTATACAAAGTATTTCCATAATACAAGAAAGAGGAGGGGACATATTAACTCTGTCATTTAATGAGACCCCAGTGACCTTGACCTGGAGATATGTTGTGATTTAGGGCATTGAAAGGGAAGCAATACAATACAGAACCCATATTTTATACAATTATTTTATAATGAATTATCCAGAGACTCATATATAAAGAGCGCAGGATATATTTCTATATAATAAACACCAAAGAATCCATCTGAGGGCCGAGGTCTTAATATCCTGCATGAGTCCAGCTGAAAACCTAGAGCTCTTAACAATACCTCCCATAAGTCCAGCTGTAGGTCTAGAGTCCATGACAGTGTCTCATGCAGGCCCTCCTCATGGACCTGCTCTGGGAAGGCCCAAGGTTAGTGGTAGAATCTAGAAAGTCTGCTAGTGGGGTGGAGGATCTGTGCTAGCAATCTGAGGGATCTCACCTGGAGCCAAGAAGAAATGCTTGTGATAAGAGGCAGATCTCCTCCAATAAGTACCTAATCCATTCTCAGCATCGGTGAGGTCCTGAGCTCCTCAGAATGAGGAGCAAAGCCAAGTTCATATCAGAAAAGCCATTACATCAAGCTTCTCGGGATCCTGAGCAGTACACCATTTTTCCTGCTTGAATTAGGAATCAATGCTCAAGAAGAGGACCAGGACTCCCCCAAAATGAACCACAACCATTCTCAGTGAAACAGGGTCCCAAGCTCCTCCTCTCTGAGAGCAAATAAGTTCATAAGGAAAGCCAGCATGATGAAGTTCTTCAACAGAATAGAAAGAGAACTAGCAGCTTCCAATAGCTCCCCAACAGCTTCTCCAAATGTCTTTCCTAACAGCCTCTAGCTCTGCTTCTTATACTGCTGGCAACAATCCTGAGGTGTGTCTCCCACACCCCAAATCATCATGCTAGTTCAAGTTGACCACCAGTTGGCAATTCACCACAAAATATATATGTATGTAAACTATAAGAAATGTTAAAAGAAGAACTAAGAAAATAGCAAGCCAGTCTCATTGAAAAATAGACACAACAATTTGAAAGAATGTTAGCAACTCACACTTAAAACTGAGAAAATATTCAATTCGCAGTAATTTATATTTATCATTAAGTTCAAGAATAATTTAACACTACAAATATAATTATAAATATGAAAAGAAAAATGGTATGATTATCTCATAAAGAAAACAAACATTTGAAGGAAAAATAGGTATTCTATCAGGATAAATATTTTTCACCAAAGAAGAAAAATAAAATTAACATGATAAAAGATTTTTCCATAGTAGTCTTCAGCAAATCTTATTGTTGATGAAACATTATAAGTGTATCTTTTGAAGATGGAAATAAAGCAACAATTTGATAGATTTTATTCAGAATTTATTCAGAATGTCAAACTTTTTACATCATGCTGGAAATAGAATCAGAAATACTACAAATCAGAAAAAAAGGGGCAAAACTCATATCCTAGAGAAAATTCGAAATAACCTGCCTAATAGAAATTGATGACATGACATCAAGTTGTTGATCTTAAGTGTAGTGTACAAAAATTCTTATGTTTCTGTATCTCATCAGCAAACAATTTGGGGAAAAATCTCATAAAAGTAGTATTTCTAACAGCAACAAATATTATATGGTTCCAAACAATATAACCCATATTTGAAAAGTTATAGGGAAAAAAATATAGCTATTAAGTGACATTGTACATGATAAACTATTGAAAATGCATCCTTTGTGAATAAAAAATATACTTAATAATATTGATCCTTTCTCAAAAGATGTTTTATTCCACAGAACCATCTCCCTAGCCCCTCCTTTCCCAAAAGATGTAAAGCCAAATCAATATTAGTCAGAATTGTCACAGGAATTTTTGTCAAATGAACTATTTTAAAATTTTTAGAAAAAAACACAAAATCTAGACATAGCTTAGAAAAAAATTAAAAAGGAAAAAAACCAAAGCAAAGTTTATTACACTGCTAAATGAATTAAGCTCTAGTTTGAGTATGGTTTGTCCCCCAAAGGTTCATTTCCTATTATTCCTGTTCCTAGTGTACTGATGGGAAGTAGCTGAATCTTCAAGTCTACGGGAAAGCAATTTGATCAAGCTGAAGTGAGCTCCAACTTCATGAATGGGCTCATGCTCTTTATGGGGGTGAGTCCAAGCTGGATTGGTTCTGATGAGAACAATTGTACAGCAGGAAGCCACCCCAGGCACTTGGCCTTTGCACGTGTGGATGGCTGGTTACTTTTATGACCGTCAGCCACATGACACAATGCAGGTATACTGCACAGGACACCGAAGGCATACAACTTGGGCATCCTAGGAACAAGAATTGCAAGGAAAACCAATTTCTTTTCATATATATGTATCAATCCTTGGGTATTTTGTTATAGTAAGAATTCTGAAGCATAGTAATTTGTGTATGTACATAACTTGTCATATGTCTATATATGTAATTATATCCTATCTCATTTTCTGCTTTTACAGGATCCATTATAGTATAGTCCAGTAACAGTAAATGGGTCACATGGTCACATAATTGTTCAAATATATATAAATATATTTCAACTGTAACAGCAGTACTGATCTTTGGTCCAGCAGCTTTGACAGCTACTTTAAAAGTTACAAGATAAATTAAGAACCATATAGCTAATATTTCGAAGCATCAGGTATATAAAGCTCTGAAGTTTGTTTAATGATTTTCCAAACATGGAAAACCAAAGGTTGATGAGTTGGCATTTATTATAGGCACTTGCACTGCTACGGCATTACAAGTACATCTGTCTAGCTTTGTCATGTTTTATACATTACAGAAAAAAAATCCATGAGTCTTTTCCCAGATAGATTGGAAATCTTTAAATACATGACAATTTTCTATTTTGCTTCCCTTGCAATGTTTTTAACCCAATGTTTTATGTATTGATAGTTAGAAAAAGAAAACTAAAACCTCAATTAAGATGGAATTGTATCTTGCGTAGTGAATGGAACTGACATATGTGGAACTTTCTTTCTTCCCAGCCTTCTTAAATTTTCTGTAAGTTAATATACCAGTTTTTAAGACTCCTTTAACAGGCTTCTTTACTCTCTCAAGTTTTATATGGTCTCCAAATAAAATATTTCTGAAGCATCGCATAAGGTATTCAATAGTAGCACACTGGACACAATTTAGAGTTTCTGTCTGTACAATGACTGCTGCAAAAATGTTTGATAAGATCTTTGAGTTATTTGTCCCTTAGCAAACAGTCACAGAAATGTGGTAACTTATTGAATAAGAACTTACAGCTAAAGATATTTGTAGTTCTGAGTCCTTTTTGAGTCAAGTTGCTTTATAATTTCAAGTTTTATTCTTTCTGGTAAATAATACTGTCTGTGTTCAATAAGATAGATTTTTTTGTTTCATATCTTACAACAGTGCATTCAGAGTAAAATCTGTAACTATATCTTTGTGCTCAGTGATAAGTCACTTGGGCTTTCACCAACAGCTTTGTGCTTAAATAAAAACCTCTAAATGTAATCTGGGGATAGCACAGCCTCCAAAAGTCACCCCTATGTTACAATTTATAGCATTCTCAGATACAGAAGTATAGAAAACACTGCATGAAAACATAGCTTTTCCTCCCAGACTTAATCAAATAGTATGAATTCTATAGACTTTTGGCATCAATACCCTTTCATAAATAGAATGACAGTGGAATGTGTGCAGCTTCTGTGATTGCTTGGCATAAGATTCATTAGATGCTATCTGAATTTCTTCAGCATCATTTACAGCTACAAGCAAAACCAACAGCACCTCAATAGCAAAGAAATGAACAGTGAGCTCTGGAATTCATCTCATGTTTATTTTGATAAGAGACCTATATTCATTTCAATGAAATTTTGACAAGAAGCAGCAGCAGTCAGTTCATTTCCTTGAATTCTCTTTGCCCAAACAGTCTAAGAACTTACCCTTTTACAGAAAGTATTTCTGTGAACATTTTATTAAGTTTTAGCTAGGAAGCAATTTCAGTTTCCTGCACGTTTGGAGGAACAACTCACAAACATATTACTACCCTGAGTTAACCTTTACTGTTGCTGGAAAGAATTAAAAGTAGCATCAATTTTAAGTATTATATGATAGTTAATATGTATTTTATGCTGATGGAAAGTTTCTTAAATCAACTTTTATTATATAAACAGTTTTCTTACATAACTATAGTTGATCCTTAGATATCTCACATTTTATTTATCAGGAGCAGCTAATCTTTCAGCAGAACTGCCTGCTTCAAATTCTCTAGGAATTTCTTAAACAAGTGAGATAGCTCAAAAGACTAAGCACCTTCTTAGGCAAGCACAGGGGCCAGAGTTCGATCCCTGGCACCACATGGTGTGACGACCCTGCCACCGGGCACACTGAGCTAGTGACCGAGTCAGGGTGTGGTGGTGCGTGCCTGTAATCCTAGCACTGGCAGGGCTGAAACCAGGAGGATCACTATGAATTCAAGCTGCATAGTGTGACCCTGCACACACATACACACACACACACACACACACACACATGTTTCATCCTTCCAATAAAATTAGGTTTAGTACTAAAACTAAAAAAGAATATTAAAAGAAAAACAAAGATGAGAAACAGAAGATACTTTGATCATGAATTTTCCATCACTTCAACCTGAATTTCACAGCATCCAATTTGATATAAGTTGTTCTTAAAAAATACAATAGTAAAAAAAAAGAAAATGAAACAGTAAACAAACATTTTAATAAATGAAAATTGTATGATATAAATTTAAAAATTTATAGTGTTCATGAAATATCATCAACATATTAATAATTATAAAAAATTCAATCTAGTTATGACAAAGAAAAAAATAAGTGCATTCTATTTGCTGATATAACATATTTAATAGTTTGTAAGAAGTTCTGATACTGCCATTTGAGATAGTTCTTTATATTATGCTTTTAAAGTTCATGAGAAGTTCTTTTTTTATTTTTTTTTGTTTATTTATTTTTATTTATTTATTTTATTTTTGTTTTATTGAAGTATAAATATTAATGAGACAGTTTTAAGATACCTTGATGAGATGGACTTGATAAATTAATACATTGCAAACTGTTTTCATAATGTTTTGGTATCACAGAAGGTGCATACATGATATTATACTTACAGACATTATTGTATCGTATGTCTTTTATCAGTAAATAAAGAGAGTGTAGCTGTTTGCATATCTTATTTTTTGTACCTGAGTTACATCAAAGATTCAATAATTAATACTTTCTACCTTGTTATTTTCCTAGTGGTTGTCCATAGTACTAGAAGCTGACATAATATCCTGTCTAACCACCATTAGTGCAAATCTTGCCTCTCTTAGAATTATGTAGAAGCATGGAGTATCTATCCCAACTGTACTGTCTATACACATACATCATGATTCTTCCTTTCTATACCCCTTCCTTTGTCTACACCTGTCAGAGATGGGCACTCCATTGTCATTCAACTAACTTAGGTGCTTGAACTAGATGACACAATCCAACACAGTCCAGCATTCCACAACAATAGTGAGTTATCCGAAGAAGTTGTTGACCATAGCCATTTACAGCTCAACTTAATATTATGGCCCCGTGATGTATACTTCATTTTTATACTTTTCTGCTGGATGGTTAAGTTCTTTTCTTTTGTATTTTAGGGAAGGGTCTACAGGATGTTCAGATTCTCACTACTAGGTCATACTCATAGTGATCCACCTGTTTACAGCCTCCTAAGAGCTGGGATTATAGGCATGCGCCACCATGACAGTCTTAGTTGCCCTCTCAGCATACCAAGGGGATGGGTCTAGCACAGCAGGCCCAAGAGAAGTTCTTCTTTCTAAGTTAAACTTATATGTATATGTTAGATAAGCATAATGATCATATTCATCGATTTCTTAATGGCGTTATTTTAAATACAGTGAATCCATAGTGCATGAGTTGCTTAGGGATTATTTTTTATTAAGTTGTGGATAGTATAAAAGGATCATAAGAATGATGGTCATTTATCAAAAGTAGAGATCTAGCATCCCCACCTAGAAAATATGGCAATATATTTCCATTTGCAATTTCATTTATACTTTTTCTCTCAAGATCTCTTTCTTTAAAATGTGTCAGAGTACAC
Source organism: Ctenomys sociabilis (assembly GCA_004027165.1). Lineage (NCBI taxonomy): Eukaryota > Metazoa > Chordata > Mammalia > Rodentia > Ctenomyidae > Ctenomys > Ctenomys sociabilis. The sequence goes on from PVKA01012275.1 coordinate 13,847, forward strand.
AGAATACTGTAGATAGCTATTTAATTATATTCTGTACTTAGCAGTATAGGTAAATTTAAATGGACTTCATTTTTAATCTAACAAAAATGTTTGACATAGGTGATATGGCTATATTTGACATAATTTAATGGAATAAATGGACAAATTACCAATGATTAATACATAATATAAAAATATAATGTTCATGATGTTATATGAGCACAGAACAGAAGAGTTGGGAAGAGAATGACAAAATGAACTTCTTAACTGGGGTCCTAACGGATGAACAGAAGTTTACCAACTGGAAAACAAAGAAAATAGCAAAGACAGATGACACAGGTGGGTAACAATGAGTGTTTAGGGTATGCAGTCATAGACAATATAGAAGTGACAAAGAATCAAAGTATGAATGGTATCAAACAGTAAAAACAAAGCTAGGCCTAAGGCAAAGTGGCAAAGGAAGATTTTGCTCAGTTGCTATGACAACAGGGCAAAATAAATGTCCTTGTGCATTCTCCACATAAGGACAAGAGGGGCTTACAAGTAAAGAACCTGGTGGGTGTCATAGATAGAAAACTAACAAGTGAAAGCATCAGGGAGGGGACAATTCTGGCCGAACCCATCAGTAAGTTTCATGATGAGGCCAAGTCCTCTAAAAGAGCACAACTTTGCTGACACTTTGTGAGCAGCCTTGTGACAGCCCACACCCTCAAGATGTGCCTCAGTGCTGGGCCATAAAATTATGACCCAAGAAAGAAAGAGACAGCAAAACCTAGCAGAGGAAGTGACGATGAAGGGGTCCTTGCAGCATATTTGAGCATAGGAGGAACGATTACCCTGGGCGATGGGGGAAGAAATGTAAGCTTTCTGCATAAAGAATGGGGCAAGGAGCTGCCTTCAGATGTACCTTGATATGTCTCACCAAGATGAAAAGGATCTGCACAGATTCAGACTAAGGCTTCTTGCTTGTGTCTGAGACAAATTCAAGAAATCGTGCCAAGCATCCTGCCATGAGCTTGGATTGTTAGCTTTTTCACCTTGAAAATATTCTAGGCCTCCTGATGTCTACTTTTGCCAATGCTGATCAAAAGAAATGATTATGTTTTAAACACTTATGTATGCCATCATATATTTTAGTTTTCTTTCACACTGTTAATATTGTAGTCAGTTATTTAATCACACCTAATTAGTCTAGGACAAACTGTATGAAACAGGATCAATAGTACCGTCCAAAGAGTAGTGCAGATTTCCCTTGAAAGCCCATTTACGTCTACAGATAAATCATGCCTATGGTCCAGGAATTTGTTTCCAGTAGTGCCCTCTTAAAGTCTATCTAGGATCTTGTTCTAATAACTATACAAGTGGGCCAGAACTATAAAGTATTCCAAAATCAGAAATTAAGGAGCAGCATCTTCAGTGATAGATAATATAGGATATCATTATTCAATTTTTCAAGTGTAGACCTGCTAGCAAATACCACATGAATGCACATGGTATACAAAATATATAAACAAAATAGTAGCAGTTATCAGTTTGAGCAGAATCTCTTTGACTAGAACAGGGTAATATTTTAAAAGTATATCAGTTCAATTCTGAGTACTACAAAAAAAGTGTATCATAATCAGAAGATAGGCATGATTATTCATGAAATCATATAAGACATAATTCCATATTGGTAGGCTGCCCTGTATCCACATCCCCATTTAAAGAAGCAATAGACTTTTTCCTGCAAGTATGAGATTCTGAGTGATGCCTTGAAAGAAAATACTGATAGCAGAACCTCCAAGTGCAGGTCTGAGTCAATTAAAACAGCCAAGGCCGAGGCCAGGCGTGGTGGTGCGTGCCTGTAATCCCAGCACTAGGGAGGCAGAAAGCAGGAGGATCACTGTGAATGCGGGCTGCATAGTGAGACCCTGTGTACAAAAAAAAAAAAAAAAAAAAAAAAAAAAAAAAAAAAAAAAAAAAAAAAAAAAAAAAAAAAAAAAAAAAAAAAAAAAAAAAAAAAAAAAAAAAAAAGAAAAGAGAAGAAAAAGAAAAACCTAAAAAAAAAAAAACTCTTTAGCCAGGCGTGGTGGCGCAGGCCTGTAATCCCAGCACTCGGGAGGCTGAGGTAGGAGGATTGTTGTGAGTTTGAGACCAGCCTGAGCTACAAAGTGAGCTTAAGGCCAGCCTGAACTGCATAGTGAGACCCTGTCTCAAAAAGACAAAAAAATAAAAAAAATAAAAAATAAAAAAAAAAGCCAGCCAAGGCCTTGTGCAAATTACAGAATGAAATGTACTTGCTACCCTGTATCCCATTTCCCTTGTCTATGACACCCACTTACCCCTCTAATTCCCAAACTAGCTCATCTCTTAACAGAAAACTTCTAACTATGCTGTGGAATTGAATTCTTTGTGTAGGAATGTGGCTCAGACTCTCTACATGTCAATGCAGCTTCCCAATGCCAGTCTACTGTCATAGTAACTTAGGGTAAATTCTTCCCATCTCATTCACTAGGCTCAGCAGGGCCAGGATGTATGGAAAACACCAGAAATCATGGTGCCATTCTGAAGAACTCAGAACAAATAGAAAACCTACCCTCAAGTATTTAACATAGGACATCTGTTACTTTTGCATGGTTTCAATGAAAAATTGCTTCAAAAGCAGTGGCTCAACAGAAATTTACTCTATCATGGCTCTGAAGATTCAAAGTCTTAAGTCAAAGTTCTCCATGGCCAGTGTGTAAGGGTCTAAGTTTGCAGAGCCAGTTGGTCCTTGAGGGGAGACCATATTCCCCGATGATAACACCACTTGCTCTTCTCTCAACAAAGCTACATCTGTCTTTGTGCTAAAAGAAGGCATGTGGCTGGGGCAATGGCCCATGCCTATGATCCTAACACTGAGAGACTGGGAAGTGAAATTGAAACTTTGAGCTGGGCCTGGGAAACTTAGAGTCTTACCAAGACCTTTACTCAAAATAAATAATAACACTGATGATGATGATGATGATAATTTTTAAAGCTAGGGATGTGTCTATGCAGAGAGGTACTAGTTTCAATCCACATCACTACAGCAAGCAAACAAAAACCATGTAGTTGCAATCAGAACCAATTCTACAAAATTTGCTTTTAAAGACACTTAATATAATCATTACTTTTGTGATATTAAGTGACTTTTAAAAGGTTCGAAGAATATGAACATGGTTTTGGATATTTCACCTGAGCCAGTTACAGAGGATGGTCATTTAAATGTTCATTGAAGGACATAATGTAGACAAAACTCTTACCAGAACCTGCAAACACATATTCTTTTCCTTTTATAAAATTGTATTTTTAAAAATTTTTATTTATTTATTTATTGGATACAGGGTCTCAATATGCAGTTGAGATTCATAGCGATCCTTCTGTCTCAGCCTCCTCAGCACTGGGACTACAGCATGCAGCATGATTCTGGTGCAGTACATGGGGCTGGGAATAAAACTCAGGATCCTGAGCCTGTCAGGCAGGCACCCATGCCCCTGAGCCACCTTGCCAGTCCCAGACACATATTGTTTGAAGGAATTACTTTACTTCTCCCAGAGCTTCTGAAAACCTCTCTATAGCCTGCCCCTGGATCCTGCCTTAGCTTGGTAAATTCAGCATGCTGTTGCCTGTAGCAGTACAACAAAAAGGTCTTTTAGTTTTCTAGAATGATTGCAAATAACTTTTGCATTGGCTTGCCACTTAATATGCTATAAGAAATATTTGATAAACCAGTTTTGGAATAAAAAAATCCCACACTAGCTTGAAGTTATCCATAATTAATGAAAATATGAGGCTTTATATTTCAGAATATATATAATGAGAATGCTGCTCATTACTAGCAATGCAGGAAGGAGACAGCATCTTTCAGACACTGAGTTGAATTCCTTGCAAACTGCGTCACCATACCAAAGCAGAGGAAAAACAACATTTCAGATTTAAAAATTTATACTCAAAAATAATTTTCAAAGAAATGATTAGAATTCAGGAAGAAGGTTAGAAATTTATGTTAATAAATAAGTAGGACTCAAGAAGCAATGTTAAGCAGAGTAATCAACAAGCATAAGTAAATCTAATCAGGTATTAATTGTTTAAGATACTAACAATAATTACTATGTTGAGGATGAACATTTAGCACCAAATAAATATAAGTGATAGCTGATGTATTTATGTGTTAGAAATACAGTTTCAAATAGTAAGCTTGATTATGAAAACATAACCAGGTAGAAAAGGACTAAATATCTTGCTTAAGAAATCACAGCTGGTAAATAATGGACCTGATATTTGAACTCATGCTCATAATTATCCTGTTATGCTGTTGTGAGTTAGAAACACAAGAAATCCGCTAAGGCAATTGCAGATACTGTGAGCAATAATTATACGCAATGTGGAGAGGAATGATTAAAATTAAAGTTGTTAATTCTTCTGATTTTTGGACAAACTACTTCTAATTTAAGTTAAACTTTACTAAGACAAATAGGCAAACCAGACATGGAGTCTTCTAGGTTGCTGGCAGGAAATAGTGTGTAATTAGAGAATACATGTGGTGATGCATGTACTGTATGACTCAGAAAATCAGTACATACATATATAATCAATGTATACATATGTATATATACTCAGTATATTTATGCACTTCAAAAGAATGGCTGAATTCTCTTCTGAAACTTCCACACTCGGCTCTACATCTAAGATCAAAGACCTCACAGTGTAATGGAGAAGCCTGGTTCAGCACTGAGGAAGAGCCCCTCCTATAGTATTTAGCAAGACTGACTGGCAATAAATTTCAAACTTGTTCAAAGTATTTGCAAACTAAAAATCAAAAGCCATTTCTATTAGGAGCTCACAAAATAATTGCATTTCGCCTGTGCTGGCTTGCCTCTCTCAGCTTTCTACAGTTATATACATGAATGCTTAAAATGGTTTTTGGGGAAATTTTCTGACTCATTACCTCAAGTTAATTGGATGTAAATTTTGGTACTGCCAAAATGTGAGAGATAGTAAAATAAACCTTCAAGTGAGCTGCCAAATTAATTGCAGCTGTTTTCTTTTTTCCTAACAAACCAGACTTGTGTTCCTTTGCTGCTGCTTTCATCAAGTAATAAATAAGTCAGAGCTTGGAGAAAGCTTCCCAAAGAGTCTGTGCCTACGTACTGCTGCCTTTTTACGCTCCACCACTTCTCTGTCTTCACTTCCTGTTCTCTCAGCCATTCACTGTGGATGCTTTTGAAGATACCAGTAGCACACCCTCCTGGACCTTAGAACACAGGAGGAAGGCAACACAAACACACGTGCATTCTGTATGAGATGGAACTTGCCACTTTTTTTGTTAAAAGTTTAGTAAACAATAAGGAAGAAAAATACACATCGCACATTTAGAATTTGGTTGCAAATTTGGGCTGTACCTTTATTTCTTCTGTTTTTATAATAGTATGGAGTAAAAACAGATCTGATTCTCCTAGCTGAGCCTAGAAACACACAGCTGATTAATGAGCCCATAAGAAAAAGAAGGCCCAAAACATCAGTTGCAAGTAATTACTTGTTAGACAATGAGAAAACTAGAGGTATCCCAGAATCCATTTCTTTGTTCTTGGAACCTCCATCTATCTCAGCTCTCCACTGCATGCAGATTCTTGGACTATGCTCTCCGCAATGCTTCATCTGACATTCCAGGTGTTCCTTTGAAATCTTGGGGGAAGTTTCTATGACCTGAAAACTCTCGCATTCTGCAATAAGTAAAAAGTATGATGAAGATGCCAAAGTCTGTTGTGGGTAGGACCAGTGGCCAGGCCTATGGCTTCAGGGAACGCTGAGTCTTTGCACGTGAACATGACGAAATGAACCTGAGGAACCAACTCCCTGGAAAGGTCTTTTGGAATAGGAATTGAAGTAACTATGGTCTCAAATTAAAGGTTGATACTTTTGTATCCTTGAACCTGCAATGAGTAGTCTGGGTGATTTCTGAGATACCCTCCCAGCATATTTCTTCTTATCAATGCACAAAATATCCATTTTCTTGTTAATGGCATGAATGTCTAGCAGTCATATTTCCTCTGGCCTCAAATTTACATGTGATTTTTTTTCTGGGTCAATATTTATCATTTTCAAAATTTTCAGCTCTGCTTTTTGCCCTAATTCTTACTCTAAATCTGACTAAATATAATCAGCAGCACCCATTCCCCAGCCTGAAGTCTGAGCTACTTTGAAATATTACACACCAGATCAATGAGTGTACTGTCTAATCCTAGTCCCCCCCAAAATCTCAATACCTAGGTAAAATATAGATAATTTTATGCTAGATTGTGAGACAAATTGCACACAAAAATAAATCCTTATTGGCAACCAAAACCTCCTGAGCCTGCTTTTTACTGTCTGCATTTTATCAGCACTCTGGGTCTTCCAAGCTGTGATGAAAATCACCCAGCAGACTCTGCTTGCAGCATTAAAGTACTTCTCTAACCTTTTCAAAATACATTCCTCAAGCAAGTTGCAAAGAGCCAGATATATGCTCTTAGTGATAATTTCTTTAATATAAATCAGATCTTCCTCTCTTGAAACACTGTACAAAAAAAATCCATAAATTGAAGAATAAAAGTTTTAATTTGGCTTGGATTTCCATAAATTCAATCCATGGTCAGTTAGCTCGAGGCAGGTATATTATGGTGGAAGCATGTGGTAGAAGAAAGCTGTTTGGAAGCAGAGTAAGGGACCAGTAATAGAGAGGAACAGGCGAGGGACCGCATGTGCTACCAAGTCCATCACTCACCCCAACAAATTCAGAGGAATGCTTCCCTAATCTACTAACAGTTTCTTAAACCACAGAAGTAAACAGATCATGATTAATGATAACAGTTCCCAATCCCATTCTTCGTGGGCCATTCATTTACTACTCAATTTATCCACAAGGACTAGCAGTAACTCAAGTTGGTTGAAAGTCAAGAGTATGTTTCCCATAAGAAATAATGAAAATACCCATAGCGTATTCCAAACCTCCTGACGTGTAACCAACTTTTTTATAAAGAACAGATTGCATAGCACGTATGCTTTACCAGAAACACAAATAATTTTCCTAGTGTAGTCATCAAAAAGTTGTAAAATGTGGCTAGTTAACCAGAAACAACAATCCCATATTGTACTCATCACTAAAACTGACATCTTTCTCTTGCAAGAGAGAAGAGCACAATGGTGGTGGTTGCTGTTTGGAAGGAGAGCCTCATTCCATAAAAACATCAGGAATCTGGTTCTGTGATGTCTTTCTCTGTTTGGTAGAGGCCACTAAGACCTGTTTCTGGGTCAGTAGATCTCACACTTTTCATAACTAACAACTGGGATTTTTCCTCTCTAGGTATGTCCTCTGTGAATGTTCATAAGTCTGTCCGTTTTTTTGCTGGGCTTCCTTTATCTCAGAAGAACTCTGCTGCACTGATTGCTGATGCTTACCTCCTCCTCAGAAAGCTCTTCCCCTGCCATTCTATGAGGCTCGGCTCAAAGCTGTAGAGGCTCCTCTTGAAACGATTCCTCCCAACGTTCCTCCATGAGTTGCTCCACCCACCGCTGTTTACCTGCAAGCCTATGGATTTTGCTAAAGTGGTAATGTCATCAAACACAGGGCTACGTGAAGGCTGAGGCTCCTCTGCACTAGCTTCCTTACACAAATTACTTCTCTACAAGATAGCCTAGATGGCGGATTTTGGCATGTTGTATATATTAGCAAGATTGGTTACACAAATGCCTCTCATATTTCTCCACAACTTCCTTCATTCCAATTCTTTTTTATTAATTTTATTGAGAAACATATAACGAGACAATTTCAAAACCGATTAATAGGTCAGTTTCAATAATTAGTACATTGCATATTGTTGTCTTCATACTAGGATATTTCATAGTACAAGATGCAGACATGAAATCTTGTCCAAACACTATTAGTACAAATCTTTCTTCTCATTGAATTAAGAGTGTGTATCTATCCTAACTATTTTGTACATGCAGATACAAAATGGTCCTTCCTTTATAGTCCCTTCTTTTGTTTAGTTCTGTCAAAAAAGGGTATTTCCTTGCCGTTTAAATATTGCAGGTACATGAATTCAGCAGAATATTCCAATATAGTCCATAATAGTAGTGGATTATCTGCAGGACTGGCAATGTCAGAAGTTGTTGACTTGAGCCTTTTACAGCTCAACATATTAATATGGCTTTACTTTTTACACCTCATTTTTATGCTTTTCTGCTGGATGGTTAAGACCAACATAAAGCAAGACCTGTACAACAAGAAATGTAATTTTGTAGCTGACAAGGTCAGTCAAATACCCTCAGGATTTACCCTGAAACCCTGTACCACAGTTTGTAGATTCTTTGTCAGTGTCACAGAGAGAAAATTGGTCAAGCAATGACCATGACTCCTTCTTTCCAATTCTGATTGCCTTCTCTACCTTCTCTTTCTTAGATTCTTTTCTAGCTTTTGGGGGGTACTTTGATAGAAGTCATTATAGCAATTATATAAGGCACTGAGCTAAGTCACTACCATAAAAACACACATTTGGGCTTAGCGTGATGCTCATATACACTTACATATGCTTTTCTGGCACTGTAAGTCTTTGTTTATAGTTGTGCAAGTGGACTGCATTCAGGCTATGACTCAACAGTTTGGTTATAAGTTAAAACTAAAATTCTTCTCATGATAAAGTCATTCATACATCAGGTCAATAGTAACAAGTGTTCACTACTTCCAAACATAGACAGCAAGGTTCCTTAACATATAGCAATGTGCCTTATTCAATACAGACAAATTATTTTCTTTATTTTGCAAATGAGAACACACAGACATGGATGATAAACAGACAGCATGTTAAGTAAGTAGACAGCAGAGATATTTGATAAGTACTTCAAAGCCAGACACAAGCAGTAGGTCTTCAGGATGCGCATTCTGCTTTTTGTTTTTGTTTTTTGGGTTTTTTGTTTGTTTGTTATTTCTGGGTTTGATTTTTTCATGGGTCTTTCTGTTTTTTTATTTCAAATACTGAAAAGTTCCTGGGCTCTGAGGGTTCCACACACTCACTGCCCTTTCCCTGGTAACAACTCTTTTTCAAGGACTATATACATATTTTTTTTACTTTTTTCTTTGTATCTTAGGGAAGGGTTACAGGGTGTTCAGGGTCTCACTACTAGATCAGACTCATAGTGATCCACTTGTTTACAGCTTCCCAAGAGCTGGGATTACAGGTATGCAGCACCACACCCAGTCTCAATTGCTTTCTCAGCTCCCCCTCCCAGGGGTGGGGCCGGCATTGCAACCCCGGGGATCAAACCCCCAACCCCTGCGCCTGCTTGCAGGTGCTTTAATCTGCTGAGATATTTGGCCAGCCCTATAACTATATATTTTTAATGAACAATTAACGATGAGTTCTCAGCTTGCTCTGCAGACTCAGAGGGGTTGTTTGCATCTGTCCTCCTTGGATCAACAGTTGCTTTTATCTGACCCCGGGTTTCTAGCCAAACCCACACAGCCTTTATCTGCATCAGACTCCTTATTAGTCTACTCTGCCCCGTCACCGACCCCACAACAACCACTTTGTTAATTAGGAGGATTGCCAGGGCTGTTTTATTTTATCATCTCTAACCCAAATCTCCCAATCCATCCTCTTAGCCCCAACCCTGGGATTTCACTGAGATTTCTCCCAACAGTTGTTTTTTGGGGAATAAAAGGTAAAACAAAAAAAAAAAGTGTAGTCTTGGTGCTCATCTCGAGAGGCTCCATGCGCTGGAACACCAACGGGCAGGGGCCTCTGCCTCTCCACCCCGCCCCCAAGACCTGGCTACATAAGCAGGGAGGGTCAAGAGCCAGCACAGGATCCAGGGGGCAGCGCCTCGAGATCTGGTGGAGCCCAGGCGGCACCGCTGAACTTGGCTGCTGCAAGCTTGCTGGTGCCGAGGGCAGGTGATGCGCATTCTTAATCTCTACTCCATCTTCTCTGAGACATTTCAGTATTTATAGATTTTATAATATTTCAGGAGTCCTAGAAGACTGGAATCTTTAGAAGGTTGTATATCAGATTAACAAAGAATTCTTTTGAACACTTACAGTGTGTGTTGAGCCTTACACTTCTATAAGGGAGGAAACTTAATCTTCCATTTTCACAGTTGTTTAATGAGAAAACTTTGATGATTCGTGTTAAATTTCGATCCTAGCCATGTTTTCTTTTTTTCCTTCTGTTTTCTTTTCCTTTTGGTCTTTATTTTTATTTTGAAAACAGAAGCAAAACTAAGAAAATTATTTCCAATGGCCAGTTCTATTAAAGCCTACAAGTGAATTTTGACTAAGAATTTTAGTCTTGCCAATTAATTAATCAGCAACAAATTGGAAGGGGGACTAGGTTATCCCTGTTGCATATCGCTAGCAGTAGGCGTGCTTTTCCACTGCTACACTTGGCAGCTACTCTGTGCAGAACACAGCAGTGATCATCAACGCTGATATGTGATTCAGTAAGTTTGCCAGCTAGAAAATGTTCACACATTTCTCCAGACTTTGACTTGTCTAACAACACTTTATCTTCTACAGGTTAGGAGACTTATCATTCTACTTATTAATTAGACTAAGAAAGTTTAACCACAACAGCTGTTTAGCATGGTTTACATAATTCTCACTCATTGTGCTCTACAGAAAAGAACAATGAACCCATCAGAGTCTGTATTAAAAAATGAGTCAGGTAAACTGTGAGCTCACAAGGAGACAGATACAAATATAAACATGCCATAAATCACACACTGCAGATCATCTAAATTATGCATCATCTGAAATATATTTGGGTGGCATAGTCTAGCAAATTTGAAGAAAACTAAATAAATGAATTGCATAGCTTTGGAAGCAATCATTTGTGTGCAATATTAAAAAGAGGCATGTTTTATCCCTCAACATCCTTCACATTGGTTCTAGGGCCTCTCTGCAAACGCTAAAATCAGTCAGTGCTCTAGTAACTCCTCTACTTAAAATGGGCTAGTATTTGTGTATGATCTACAAATATCCTCTTGTATACTTGAAAGCATCTTTATACTGTTTATAATACCTAACATATTGTAAATGTTATGTAAATGATTTCTAAACTAAATTTCTTACAAAATAGTAAAATCTGCACATGTTGAATAAAAATGCACTTTTATTTTTTTGTACTTTTATTTTTGAGCATTTTCTATCTGTGGTTCAGTGAACCCAAGCATATGGGCATTTAACTGTATTTCTCACTCAAATGTGACATTAGCACCCAAAATAAAAAGCCAACTATTACCTTACATGTGAATGATTATAGGTTTCATAGTAGGAATATTCACTACACATACACACACACACACACACACACACACACACACACGCCTACACAGAAACACATTCCCAAAGACAAATTCATAAGGCAGATTTCTTTTGCACAAATGTACTTTGGATTTCTGCTGGTTTATGGAAAGAAGCAGAAGATAATGTTTAATCTGTTTTGCCTCCTTTTTTCAATTGTTTCTCCTTTTTCTCTTCTTAATTTCTTATATATTTCTTTTTCTCTTTTTTCTTCCAATTTTACATGGATATATGAATACTTGGCTGGAAGAAAGCACTATGCATTGTAAAAATATTGTAAAATTCATATTACTTTGTTAAGTGAAATTCTGAATCACTTGTAATTTTTCTGTTTTGCTACTATTTTACTCTCTTCGTAAAATTAAAAATGTAATAAAAATAAAATTAATGCTTTCTTTCAGTTTTCAAAACCATTATCTAAGGCTGAGGGTATGGTTCAGTGGCAAAACGTTTGCCTAGTATGAGGAATGCTCTGCGTTAAACCCCCAGGACTTCACAAATACAAATAAACCAACATACAAAATGAAAATCATTTTCTCAGTATTCATAGCCATTTTTGGAAATTAAAACCTAAACAGAAAGTTTCCCAAATCCATATTATGATCTGACTACTGGATCCAGTAAGCCTAAATAATTATAAATATATTAAACATTAAGAGGTCTTCCCAGGGATGCTTCATATTCAAATTATTACAAGTAAAAGAGATAACTTTAACACAAGTTGTCACATAGGAAAGTCACTTGTCACATAGAAGAGAACCCCATGTAAGATTATCAATGGATTTCTCTGCCAAAGCTTGCAGGCTGGGAGGGAGGGATGATAATACACCACATTCAAAGGTATTAAAAGAAAACCAAAAGCAACAAGAACAATGTATCTTTCAGAAATAAAAAAGATTAAGGTTTCCCAGGACAAAAAAATAGTTTTCCTGCTTTATAAGAAGTATCACTATCTCCATTATAAAAAAATTCAACTAGACCTGCCTCACAAGAAATGTTAGGGATGAATTATTTACATCAGAATGAAAGTGCACTAACATATGAGAACACATGACAGTATGAAACTCACTGCACAGATAAGAGCAGCATCAAATTTAGAATACTCTAACATTGTTATTACGATATGTGACTCATTTAGCATAAAAGCTAAAAAAAATTGTTAACACCTTAGCTACAATAATTTTAAAGAATATATGCAGTACAAATAAAAATTATGACACCTATAATAAAAGTGTGTCAAGAATTTAAGCTGTTATCAGCTTAAAATATGGTTTTTATAACTCTAATATTCCCCAAAATGACAGGTATTTCAAGCATGGTTTTAGTATTACACATAGCTGTCCTCTATGTAGTTGCTTAGTTCACCTATATCAGTGTAGAGAGTTACTCGGGATGAGAATTCTGCCCATTAACTGGTATTTTCAAAAACCTGATGGAAATTCTTGAGACCATTGCCTTAACCATCTTGTTTATACAAATGTATGGTTTGTAACTGCCTTACTAGCCCATTTTGCTGTTTCAGTGCTATTTTATTTTTTTTTCTCTTTAAAATGAATAAAAATAAAATAAAAATTTAAAAGAGATACCCCAGCCATGCATGGTGACACCTCATTGTAATCCTGGCACTTGGGAGACTGAAGCGTGAATATTGCTACAAGTCAGAGGCTAGCTCAGGCAACATAATGAGTTCAAGGGAAGCCTGGAACGCATAGCAGGACGCTGTCTCCAAAAAACAAACAAGATGAGTTTTACGTAAGTCTTAGGTTAGCTACAGAGGAGAAAACCGATAGTAGGGATGCAAAAACAAGAGATACAAATCAAAGCAAGTCACTAAAAACAAAGCAAATGATTAAAAAGAAATAAAGTGCAAAGGAAGGCAGCGAGAAAGACAAAAGGAACTAGAAAACCATGCAAACAATGGCAATAATAAGCCTCTTCCTAATGAGTAATTACTTCAAACATGCATAAATTAGATTTCCTAATCAGAAGATAAATTGGCTGAATGGACAGAAGAACAAGGAGCAACTATGTGGTTTCGACAAGAGACTCATTTTAGAGTTAGGAACACAAGGTTCAAATTTAAGATACATAAAAGGGCATTCCATACAAATGGTATAGAAAGAACTAAAAACTAGCTATCATTATATTAAACAAAATAAACTTCAAATTAAACTTTTTCCCATGAGACAAATATCATCGTTATATAATGACAAAATGATTTATCAGAGGCTATGATAATAATAATTTTGTGAGCGCTGAATATTGTCACGCCTAAGTGCGTAGAACAAATGTTAACAGAAGTGACAGAAAATATAAAAAATCATAGAATTGTCATAGGAGACTCCAAAACCTTATTTTTAAAAGTACAGTGTTCACCCGGATTAAAAATCAATAAGAAAAGTACAAACTTGAGCAACAACATTGAGAGATTAAGAAGATTTTGTAGACCTAAACAAATAGTTTCAACAAAATACACATCCAAATGTGTGAGAAACAGTATCCAGATTAGATCATTGTTAAGGTATAAAGCAGAGTTCAATAAATTCAATAATACTAAAATTTTCAAGTACTTACTCTAAGTATAATGATATGAATACATCAGTAACTGGAAGAAGACTGGAAAGGTCCAACCTGTGGAAGTTTGAATATACATTTCAAACAAAACAATGATTCAATGAAAAAATAGAAAAGCCAATTTTAAAAATCTAGAGGTAAATGAAATTGAAAACACAAAATACTAAAATTTGTGGGATGCAACAAAAGCAGTTTTAAGATGGATATTTTTTCCAAATGCCTGCATTAAGGAAAAGAATTTCTAAAATAGGGCCAGGGAGATAGTTCAGTAGAATAAGTGTTTGCCTGGCAAGTGCAAGGTCCTGAGTTCAATCTCTGGCACCAAAAAAAAAGTTCTAAAATAAACAAGCATAAATAAATAAACATAACATTATTATGTTATGTTATAAATAAACATTACATTATATCTCAAGAACTAGAAATAGAACAAGCTAACCTCAAATTTAGCAGAAAAAAAATAAAGACTAGATGAAAAATAGATGACATAGAGAAATAAATGACCATTAAGATCAGTTCAATGTCTATTTAAAAAAGTAACAATAATAATAAAATTAACAAATCCTTATTGGGATTAGCTACTTTAAAAATGAAGATTTAAATAACTCAAATTATAAAATGAAATAGGAGATCTTATAACTGATACTGAAGAAACACTAGAATCATAAGAGGCTTCATGAACCATATTATCCATCAAATCAGATAATATGCAGGAAATGAATGTCTCTTTTTGCTCACCAGGGGGACTATTTATGTCAGGTACCCCAGACATTTTGATGGAAGGGGCTTCCTGCTAGTTTCACCACAAAGGCAATCTCTTCAAGAATTCAGAATTCCATTTCCGGCACACTCAGTAATACAAGCCAGGCAAACTCAGTGCCTGTAAATTCAGCAACAGGACCCCAGGAGTCCTCTCCAAAGAGCCTCATTCATCTGCTCAGATCACCAATGCCACTTACCCCCACACCAGGAAACAAAATATCACGATTTTCTTTCTTATAGAACTTACTGTTTTACTATGGGTATTTCATTGCCTCAAAACAATTGAATTTCTTTCAGTAAAATGTATGTCTCAAAAATAACTTTCAAAATATTTCTCCTTAAAATATAGTCCCTTCTATTTGCTTATTGTCTGAGCAGGGAAAATGAACAGTCCAAATCATTATTATAAAACAGAACAACATATTTTTGTACTAAGTAGAATGATAGCCCTGAATTGTTGTTTTTGGTGTTGTTTTGGTTTGATTTTGAAATTAGATGGGTGGCAAAATTTTTTCTATGAACATAATCCTTGAACTTCAATTTGAAACATGAATAGAAATTTATTAGGTACATAAAGACAGTTTGAGAACATTTCTATTCATACTTCCAATTAGTTCTCCAGGATTGAATTGTGTAAGATTTGAAAGGACCCAAAGAGGATTCATAGTACACGCAAAGGTCTCAGAATGAAACACACTACCACACTGTCTCAGGGACTCAGCTTCGTGGAGAACACAGTGATGCATCTGGAGAGAGACAAGCGGGCCACATAGCAAGAAGGGAAATGAAAAATGATACCCAACTTTTCTAAGAAATCTAGAACATAAGTTGAGAGCACATGTGATACGACTTAATGTTCTGTACCCAGACACACTATCAAGTCTGATATTACAATGAATATCTTCAGATAGATAAGACACAAAAAAGCTTAGATATTATTGCCAGGAAAAATATGTGGCTTTAAACATCATATAATGCTACTGCCTCACCACCCTTGACAGGCTGTAAGGTCTCACACTGAGCAACTTCTTTCTGGTGCACGCTTGGATAAAGCCAGTTCTTGGCACAAATTCCCCTTCTTGAAGGCAAATTGCTTGGTAACTCACAAAACAAACTTTAGAAGATTGAAATCAGTCCAGTTTTCTTTTCTGCCCATAATATTATGAAAGTAGAAATTAATAACAAGAGGGAAATGGAAGAACCTGTAGATGTTTGGAAACTACATCACAATTTTTTAAAGCAGACATTGAGTTAAGAAAGAGATTAGAAAATATCTCAGGAAGCATGTACAAAAACCTACAAAATATAAAAGACTAATAGGGGTTGTAGAGATAAAAACTAAGAGGGATTATAGAGATCAAGAATATCCTAAATCAAAAAGAAAAATTCTCAACGACTGGGGTGTAGCTCAGTGATAGCACCTAGACTTCGTGTGTACAAGGTCCTTGGGTTCAGTCTCCAGCAGTTGTGGAAAAACAAAGAAATATTGAATAAACTACCTAATATTTTACCTCAAGGAACTAAGAAAGAAAAAAAAACTAAATCCAAAGCTAAGAGGTAGAAGAAAAAATTAAATTAATCAATAATGAATAAAATCAAGAATAGAAAAACAATTTTAAAATCAGCCAAAATTTAAGCTGGGTTTTATAAAAGTAAAAAAGAGAGAAACCACATTAAAAAATACCCTTAGGTCAACAAATAAAAAAGAAAATAATAAAATCAAAAACAGTATATCTAGCCAATTTTCCATAATTTAAAAAAAATTATGTACAACTACACCCCAACAAATTGAGCAATCTTTTTTTGTTTCTGTACCAGGGATCAAACTCAGGACTCTGCATTTGCCAGGCAGTAGCTTATGCCACTGAGCTGTATCCCTGGCCCAATGAGAAATCTAAATGAGACAAACAGTTTCACATAAGCACACAACTTTTTAACACAGTGAAAGACAAAGTTTAAACAGATTGACAACAAATAAGAATTGAATCAACAGTCAAAAGTCTTCCAAAAAGCAAAGGCCTAGGAACAGATGGTTTCAAAGGTGAATTTAAAAAATTAAGAGCAATCCTTAAACTATTCCAAAAACTAAGGGAAACATTTCAAACTCTTTTGAAAGCCAGACTCACCCTAATACAAAAGCAGAAAAAAAGATACCACAAACAAAGAAATAAAAACCTACAGGATACTATCGCTGATAAAAATAGATACAAAATTTCTTAAACAAAATACAAGCAATTTGTAAACTATTACTAAATTGCATTTAAGGTCATAAACAATTATTAAGTGAGATTTGTCCCTTAAATGCAAGGGTAAGTCAACATAAGCAAGTAATTTAGCGTAATGTATTACATAAATAGAATCTAAAAAATCATCATCTGAACACATGCAGAAAGCACTAGAAAAGAATAATACTTTTTCTTTTCAAAAAATAGTACATGGTTACTATAGATGCCATATACATGTTATAAATCCTTTTTGCAATGACAATTCTCAAAAATTATGTATAGAAGAAATCCAGCTAAACATGATAAAAGTTATGAATCAAAAGCCCACATGTAAGGCTGTAATCAGTAGTAAAAATTTAAAACATTTTTCTAGGAAGATATCTAAAATGATATAACCATAGTCTAACCAAAGAAGTTCTACAAATCAAAGATATAAATAGGCTTCTATATTAGAGGTGAAGAAACACAGCCACTATGGGAAATAGTCTGGAGTATCCTCACAAAAATTAACCTAAAAATGATATGAAGGTAATCAGCCAATACAACAACCATTGCTGAATTCCTGCTAAAAAACAAAACCAAAAAAAAAACCCCCTAAAAACAGCCATCACGTATAACGTGGTAATTCCATTTGAGGGTGGTATCAAAAGACATTAAAACAAAGATCTCTAGCTGCATGGATTTGTTTAGATTTCCTCAATTCTAGTTCATCGTCCTATGTTTCTCTTTTTATGCATGTACTATTCTAGTTTTGTTAAGGTTTTGGATTATAATTTCAAATTAA
The DNA here is from genome assembly GCA_004027165.1 of Ctenomys sociabilis. Taxonomy (NCBI): domain Eukaryota; kingdom Metazoa; phylum Chordata; class Mammalia; order Rodentia; family Ctenomyidae; genus Ctenomys; species Ctenomys sociabilis. The sequence continues at coordinate 31,509 of PVKA01012275.1, forward strand.
ATGTTATGATACCTCCAAAAATAAAAAAATAAAAATAAAACAAAGATCTCAAAGCAATGTCTACATTTCACATTCATTGAACCATGATTCACAGTATCCTACACATGGTAATAATCAAAAAGTCTATTAATAGATGACTGGCTAAAAAAAATGTATATGTGTATAATGAACCTATTTCCTTAAAAAACTATTGCTGAATCAAGAAAGCCAGACAGCAGGACATACACTGCGTGGTCCCATAGCATAATTGCCTTAAGATGGTCAAGTATAGACACAGAGAATAGAAGGTTTGTGAGATGATAAATAAGGAGAAACAATAATGTATTAATTAATCAAAATATACTGTTTGGATGATACAGTCAATAAGTCTTAGATCTTTTTTACAATTTAATATCTATAACTGCCAATATTGCATTGCATGTTAAGTGTTTTAAACATAGATGGTAGTAATAAAAAATAAATGAGGAAAAATAAACTTTTGTAGGTAATGGAGTATGCATAAATTACAGTGGTGGCTTCAAAAGTGTAATGAACGCTAACCTTTGTAAGTTCTAATAAAAGTTCTTATTACATGGGCTTTTGGGGTTTCAATCATATATCAACAAAGCTGTTTAAAAGTAACTATTATGGGGTTTTCTGTAAATGACATACTCAAGGGGAGGAGTGAATAAGCAATGGAGATTTAATCACTATTCTGTTATTTATAGCCATATAAATAAAGTTTTTATGATGTTTCTAAATAGAGAAAATCATTTAATTCAGATTTTGGAAAGACATTAAGGCAGTAATGTGGGAACAGACAAAATAAAAGTCAAAAATGGCAAAGAAATCAATCATATATTTAGTAGGAAAAGATAGGGAAGAATTTGCAAAACGTAGCATAAAGACTTATGATGTCAATATACAAAGATGTCATATAAATGAGGAGAACCAGAGGAACAAATAGAAATATTTGCAAAATATGCAAAAAAATATTTCACCATATAGTAAATGAAAGTGGTCAACAGAATACAAAAGGACATTTTAAAAAGGGCACTGAGCTGACTATTAATTTCAAGTAAGGAAATAAAAACAATGCCACTTTAAGCAAGTAGCATAAACAATGCCATAACAATGGACAACCTGGCATTTTTGGAGGGAAGGGAAGGAGGGTATTTCCAGCAGTTGCAAAAAACAGATGGCTAAATTCTTTCTGACACACAGTAAAAATAGTGAAACTAATAGACTCTAGTGTGGAGTTAATTTCACCCTTTATCTTGAGTTTCTATCCTTCCAAGTAACACTTCACACCTGTTTTTTGGTATAGCAATGTAGCAAAATTACCTCTCATCTCTACATTTAATTACACATCCCTCTGGGAAAGTAGTTCATTACCTGTACTTTTAATTCCAAATTTTCAGAATATGTTTTGATCTGCATTGCTTGTGAGGTACACATTTCTAGCTGAACACTTTATGTGCAGGAAGTTACCTAATGCACAACCAGCCACCCACACATTTGAATTGGCTTGTGGGTTGTGGGGAAGGGCAGGGCTGTACTCTAACATGCCATCTGAGGACAGAGCTCATCTCAATACAATTGTGGATAGGCCATAAGGGTTGTGATTATGGGGACAGAGCAGGAGCCAAAGGTCTATCTGACTTACAGGGTGATTTTGCTTAACACAGTATACAACTTTCCTGGTCAGGCGCCTCCACTTGAAAATTGTTGCTATAATAGTTATTCCCATGCAAATTATAATAGATGCTGTCTAACATCTTTATTTTAAAGGCAAAACGTATGGTCCAAAATGTGGAATGACAACTTGAAAAGGAAGAGATTATAGAAAATAAATTTTAGCTGACACCTATATACTTGGTTTCTTCATTTTAAATGTAGTTTAAAGCACTCAAACAAAAAATAAACAATTATTAAAGCTCTCAACATAGTGTACACTTTTGAGAACTCAAGTACATGATAATCTTCATAGGAACTAAACTTATGCACATACATAGTCTCAGCAAATGAATATGATCAAAATAGCAATATTTTAAAATCGATAAACCTTCAGTATCAATTTCATCTTGCTGTCTCTGTAATGTTCATAATATATGTAAGGGCTGTTAGTTCATAATAAAATTATAGAGATTGCTGAGTGCTCAGAAAATAGCACATTAGTACCTGAGCCTGGACACAAGCTTTACATCTTTTATAACAATTAAGTAAAATGGGTTATTTATATAAATTTAGAAATTAAGACTGCTAAAAGAAAAGGAGAAAATCTAGAGGGAATGATACATACATAAGAAATAATTGGTAATCTGAGCTCCATTAACATTAAAACCTTCTGCTCCACAAAACACATTAAGAGGAGAATGAAGACATGTCACAGACAAGAAAAATATTTTCAGCAGAAATACCTGACTCAAAAATATGCTCTAAAATACATGCAGAATTCTTGAAATTCAACACCATCACCAACAAAAATGAAAAACTGTCAATTCAAAGATAAACTGAACACATTAGTATTCATCTTATCAAAGAAGATATATATTATATAAAAACGACAAATAGGACAAAAAGATGGAGACAGTAAAAAGGTCATTCGTTGACAGAAGTGACTGTAAAGGAAGCTTGAATAGATGAGCGACAGAAAATTTTTAATGTGGTGAAGTAAGAGTGACTATACCTTATTGTGAATTAGTCCGTGAGCAAAGAATGTGCGACATTAGCAGTTTATTCTAGCGCATGGAAGTTCAATGATACGGATGTGGCAATGTAAGATTCCTTGATGTGTCCAAGCAATGACGGTGATGTGTGAACCTCTCAGGAGGAAGTTACGCACTGGTGAGAGTCTCTAGGCCTCCTTTTTTACTTTTTTTTTTAAACCAAAACCTGCTCTTTGTTAAAAACCAGAACAACAAAGGTCTGCTCTCTAGAATATATAAAAAACTAAAAGTCATTAGCACACCAAAATTTAAAGACCCAATCCAGAAATGGGCATCCAAGATGAATACATACTTCTCAGAGGACAAAATCAAAGAAGAGAATAAATATATGAAAAAATGCTCCACATCACTAGCCATCCATGAAATGCAAATTAAAACAACACTGAAGGGCCGGGGAGATGGCTTCCCTGGGAAGCTCCAGCACCTGAGTTCAATCCCCGGTTCGGCAAAAAAATAAAACAACACTGAGGTACCATCTCACTCCAGAAAGAATGGGCATCAGAAATAAATCAACCAACAGTAAATGTTGGAGAGGCTGTGGGGAAAATGGAACTCTACTCCACTGCTGGGGGGAATGCAGACTGGTGCAACCATTATGGAAATCACTGTGGAGACTCCTTAAAAAACTAGGACTGAAAATCCCATTCAAGCCAGTTATCTCCCTACTGGGAATTTCACTAGAGGAACTAAAAATGTCATATCATAGTGATATGTGTGCACCTATGTTTACAGCAGCACAATTTGTGATAGCCAGATCTTGAAAATAACCAAGATGACAACTTGAAAAGGAAGACATTATAGAAAATAAATTTTAGCTGATACCTATATACTTGGTTTCTTCATTTTAAATGTAGTTTAAAGCATTCAGACAAAAAATAAATAATTATTACAGCTCTCAACATAGTGTACTTGAGTACACGATAATCTTCATAGGAGCTAAACAATGTCACCTGAACAATGGATGAAAAAGATGTGGTATTTTTTAGCAATAGAGTATTACTCAGCCATAAAGAATGATAAACTTGAAGCCTTCATATTTAAGTGGATGCCACTTGAACATGTACTCGTAAGTGAAATAAACCAGACCCACATGTGTAAATATGATATAATCTCCCTTGTATAATAACTCAGAGGAAATACAAATAGAAAGGTATAACAACTAAAAGGAAAGTGAGAACTTGAGGATTAGACAACAAAAAGAGGGCAAGGAGAAAAGCTAGAAACATGATAGGGACAAAGCCATACATACATTTATGCATATAAATAATCCTGAGAACTACCAGCAGGTTGTTGAAACTAGCAGTTACTTGGCGGGATTCTCATCACTATATGTGCTGACCTGTGAACTGAGCGTCTACACTGAAGATAGCAGTGTGTAATAGGAGGGTCATGCTTGGAATGCCTGTCATGCTGGTCTTCTAAATATGTACTGCTTTTCATGACATACCAATTATAGCCAGACTGTCTCTCAAGTAAATGTTTTGCTTTTTGTTTTGTTTTTATTTTTAAAAGAGTAATGAAAAAAAGAGACAAGAAAAAACTTGTCACAGGACTATCCTACTACAATGCTGTGTATAGTTAGATTTGTAAATTACTGTGTAAAAATATGTAACTGTTTATTCATATTTTTAAAACATTATTTTATTTTTTAATTCTTTTCCCATATTTGGTAGCAACTTAAAGCTTAACTTATCAATACTTGATGTAAAATACATGCTCCCTCTTATGCCTAAGATGCTTGATAGTCAGACAGACAGTGAAGTTAAAACCTCCTGTATACATTGTCGGGCAATAACAAACTTCTGTTCTGGATGGTTAACAACCTAAGTTTGCAGACCAAAAATTAGAGAAAAAGAAGGGCTGCAGCATTTTGGCCCTAGCCTTTCAAGGTCAGTGAGGACTCAGGACATAGGAGAACCTGTACTGTAACATCATGTATCTCAATTGTGTCCCAAATTTTCTGATCAAGGAGATTATGGGGCCACAGAAGAATGTGCTCACTGATATAGTATGTGCCTAAAAAGAGTCACATGGAGAGAAAACATTCTTTCAGGCTTTCACAGAGAATAAATTGGTCAAGCAATGGCCATGACTCATCCACATGGCTGACAGTGACAAAGGATCTACAAAGTGAGGTACAGGGTTTCAGGACAAGGCCTGAGGGGACTTTGGACAGGATATCATGTCTGCATCCCATGCTATGAATGACTACTACAAAGACAACAATATGCAGTGTATTAATTGTTGTAACTCTCCTACCAATCTGTTTTGAAACTGTCTCATTGCAATTTCTTTCTAAATAAAATAAATAAATAAAATCAAGCCAGAATAATCAACCAAAAGATGAAATAAATACAATGTTAAAGCTACAAAAATATTGAATAACTTCAAAGAATAATAAGAAACCTGAAACACTAATAAGACAATATTTAATAATATTTAAAATTAAAAATGGAGAGGAGGTGACATCAGTACAGATTTTTAAATGACCAGAATACTATATCAACTTTTGCACAAATAATCTGAACAAATGAACAACTAATGAAATTCATGATGACCAAAACAACTCTACACACAATACTAAAAGACATTCTAGAAAAGGAAAAAATGATCACAACTCCAAGAAGGACAAAAGAAAGAGGCCACCAAACAGGGCAAACTACTAACTACAGAAGAAAGTAGGGAGCCAATAGCAGGGAAATAAAATGACAAACAAAGGCCAATACATGTCAATTATAACCATCAATGTAAATGGACTCAATTCATCAATTAAAAGACATAGATTGGCAGAGTGGATTAAGAAACAAAATCTAACAGCATGCTGTATGCAAGAACACATTTAAGCCAAAAAAGAAATTCATAGGCTAAAAGTCAAAGGATGGAAAACAATACTACATGTTCCAGGAGCTCAGAAGAGAGCAGGTGTATCTATCCTGTTTGCAGACAATCTGAACTTCAAACCAAGAAAGATCAAACAAGATAAAGAATGTCATTACATACTTGTGGTGTAAAGTTCAAGCAGAAGTGTAATTAATATTTGTGTATCAAATAAGGGAGCACTGAACTACATAAGACAAATTTTAATGAATATGAAAAATATAAAAACCTGGGGCCAGGTAGATAGCTCAGTAGAATAAGCGCTTGCCTGGCAGGTGTAGGATCCTGAGTTCAATCCCCAGTACCATAAATACACGAATAAATAAATAAATAAATAAATAAAATCTAATAACCAATAACACAATTTTTTTTTGTGGAACTGGGGATTGAATTCAGGCCCTTGTGCTTGCCAGGGAAGCACTTAATCTACTGAACCATCACCCAGCCCCTTAATAACACAATCTTAACAGGGGACTTGATACCCCCTTATCTCAAAAAGATATGTCAAGTAGATAAAATAATTAACTAAGGGGTAGAAGAACTGAACCAAACCTTTCAACAATGTACTTAGTGCCCAACAATATCTGAATACACATTCTTTTCAGACATACATGGGACAGCCTTCAAAACAGACCACATATTAATTCATACATTATACTTAGCTTAAATACAAGAAAACAGAAATTATCCAATACATATTCTCTGACAACAGTGCAGTGAAACTGGAAATTAACAATAAAAGAAACTGCAAAACTCAATAAGCAGATGGAAATGTTTTAATAATTCTACTGAAAAACAAATAACAAAGAGATAGTTTCAAAATCAATTAGTAGGACAGTTTTAATAAATAATACACTGAATATTGCTGTCTTAGTGGTAATTCATTGTGCAAGATGCAGACATGATATCCTGTCCACAAACACTATTAGAACAAATCTATTTGTTGAATTAAGAGAATGTAGCTGTCTATCCTAACTATTTTGAATATACAGATACAAAATTGTTGTATAAATTAATATATGGAAATTAACACCCTATTGAACAACCAAAGAAATACAGATGAAATTAAACAAGAAATTGAACAATATCTACAATCCAATGAAAATTCAAACACAACGAACTAGAACTTGTGATTGTTAGTTCTTTGAAAGATTAAATAAAATCAATAAGTCACTAGCCAACCTTATACAAAAGGAAAGAAAAACTCAAAGTCAAGCAATAAGGAATGAAAAGGATAAAATTACTACAGATCCTATGGAAATTCAGATCATCAATAGCTATTTTTATAATCTTTGCTGTCACAGAATCAAAGATACAGAAGAAATGGACAGATTCCTAAGTAGGTAAAAACTATGAAAACTAAATCAAGAAGATATAAAAACTCTGTTTAACCCAATATCAACCAATGGAATTGAAAATGTAATAATAAAAAGAACTTGCCAACAAAGGAAAGCCCAGGTCATGATGAATTCACAGCTGAATTCTACAAGAATTCCACTGAAGATTTAATCCCAAATCTTCTTAAACTTTTCAGTAAAATTGGAAAGGAAGCATTACTCCCAAAATCATTTCAGAGCCAAGTATTATACTGATACTAAAACCAGAAAAACATCCAACCAAAAAAGAGCCAATCTCCCTTTCGAACATAGATGCAAAAATCCTCAATAAAATCATAGCAAACAGAATACAGCAAATTATCAGGAAGATTATACATCATGACCAGATAGGATTCATCCCAGGGATACAAGGATGGTTCAACATACCAACAAATAGCAAATAGTAAACATAGCAAATCTATAAATGTAAAATTTATAAACATAATGCACTACCTGTAGAGCCAAAGCCAAAAACCACATGATTATTTCAATTAGTGCAGAAAAGGCTTTTGACAAAGTCCAGCACTTATTCATAACCAAAGCCCTACAAAAAATTGGAATAGATGCCCTCTACCTCAACCTGATAAAAGCCATCTATGACAAACAAACAGCCAACACCATTCTTAATGGAGAAAAACTGAAAGCTTCTACTTTAAAACCAGGTACAAGACAAGAATGTCCACTATCTCCACTACTGTTCAATATATTTCTGGAATCATTAGCTTGAGCCATTAGATGACAGAGAAGTAAAATAAATAATAATGGGTAAGGGAGAAGTTAAACTATCACTATTCACAGACAACATGATAATCTATTGGTAAGACCAAAATAACTTCACCAAGAAGCTTCCAGAATTAGTAAACAAATTCAGTATCATAGCAGGTTACAAAGTCAACACCCAAAGATTAAAAGCATTCTTCTACAAAGATAACAAACTTATTGAGAGAAATTAGAGTAACAGTGTCCTTCATAATATCATCCAAAAAACTGAAATACTTAGGAATATATCTAACAAAGGAAAAAAAGAGATCTATATAATGAAAATTATAATACTCTGAAAAAAGGTATTGGAAAGGATTTCCCAAAATGGAAATTCCTTGCCCCTGGATAGGAAGAACCAACATTGTGAAAATGGCCATATTCCCAAAATCAATATACAGATAATACAATCCTTATCAAACTACCATCAATATACCCCTCAGATCTAGAAAAACCACTCCTAAAATTTATTTGGAAGCAAAAGAGACCTAGAATAACAAAGGTAATTCTTGGCAACAAAGATAAGGCAGGAGACATTACAATCCCTGACTTGAAATTATACTACAAAGCTACTATGATAAAATCAGTATGGTACTGACAAAAAAATATGGATCTGTGGATCAATGGAATAGATTAGAGGATGTAAATATAACTAGAAACACACTCATTCAACCTTATCTTTGACAAAGAGGCCAAACGTGTTCACTGGAAGAAAGATAGCCTCTTTAAAACATGATGCTTGGGTCAGCCAAATAGCTCAGCAGATTAAAGTACCTGCAAGCAGGTACAGGGGGTGGGGTTTGATCCCCACAACTGCAATGCAAGCCCCCACCCCTGGGGCATGCTGAGACATCAATTGAGACTGGGTATGATGATGCAAGCCTGTAGTCCCAGTTCTTGGGGGGCTGTAAACAGGCAGATAGCTATGAGTCTGATCTAGTGGTGAGACCCTGAATACCCTGTAGACTCTTCCCTAAAAAGTACAAAAATTAAAGAATATCTGATAACAAATCAGTACACAAAATTAGATTAATATTTAAATTTTAGCAATGAGCAAGTCCATAAGATAAATTTTTAAATAATTTGTGACTTACATAAAAATGACCTGAGAATAAATTCAAAGAACAAGTATGTCATAATTATGAACAGCATTAAACTTCTCTGTTGAAAAACAAAAGAAAGTGCAAATAAGTGGAGGCAGATCTATTCAAAGATGAAAAAATTCACTATTAGAAGGATGACAGTTACCCTAAAACCTTACATCTTCTACACCTACTAGTTACTTTTCTCTTACTCCTACAGTTCGTCAGGATTTTTGTTCATAATCAACTGAATCCAAAGCAGGGTGGTGTGGCACATGACAATGCAGTGGAGAAATAGTTCATGGCACGCAAAAGACAGCAAAGCAGACAGGAGAAAAGTCAAGCCCCTTTCTGTCCCTTATATTGTATGCAGGCTATCAGGGTAATGCTTGATCCTAGACAAAAGATGGAGAAGCTATTATGAATATAGTTTCAAGCTGTCTAGTGTAGTATCTTAGAGAAAATAATGAGAACAAGTCTTAAATAAATGTTGGCAATATTCATTTAAGTGTTATTTTCATCATAATTTGGCAAGTTTACATGTAGTTATTCTTCCACACTCTGTAGCTCTACTTCATGTGTCATCTAATCAAATTGTGGATTTAAATTATAGGTTACCTCCATCTGACCATGCTGAGTTACTCTATAAGTTGGGGCCAGACAATGGTCCACTTGGTTTGACATCAGGAAAGCCACATCCGACCTTGACAATTCTGATGGGTTGGGTGGTGAATTAGGAAGTGAAACTAAGGAAGCATTTTGAAAAGGGAAAGGAATGTGAATGCCTGGATCTGGGGAAGCACTTTAACTCAGAAGAGGGGAGCAATATACAAACTGATGTGGGAGGGCTATGAGAGCTGTGGATCTGGTATCTTGTTTTATTTGTAAGGGAAATTAGAAAAGCTTTTGTATTGATCCAGTGAAAGTATAGATGATTATAGGGATATTTCAGGTTCATACTATCCAATACTGAATAATCCAGCCTCCCTCCATTCTTCTTGTATTGAGCTCAACCTTGTATCAATTTTGTAAAATTTTCACCAATAATTTTAAAACTCACCTACTCCAACAAACCTCTGTCTTTCAGCTTCTTTTCACTTTATTATTTTTGTGTATTGCTCTTTGTTTTTTATTTTGCTTTGCTTGTGAGATCCAGCCTTGCTGTGTTGCCCACGCTAGTTTTGAACTCAGGGGCTCAAGCAACGTTCCCACTCAGTGTCTGGAGTCCTCAGGCTACACGTGCATGCCCCTCAGCCCCTTCTTTGGCTGCTCTGTCTTCCTGAACCCTGCCTCTAGGCTGCCATGCAATGAAGCAATAGCGGCACTCTTCAGAACTACTCTGAAGCCTATACAATTTCATAAGAGCTGTTCAGGTTTTATTTTGCGTTCTCTATGGGTAATAATAGCCAAAGTCACTAATTGGCAGTGTCTGCAATTTCCAATGATTCATTTTCTCTTTCTCTCTCTGTGTTATTCTGATGCAGAATTATGAGTGTCCTTTGAACTAAGACCCTAAATGCATAGAGTCAACACTTTCAAGTTTCTTAACCACTCTCCACACTAGAGTCTATACAATACCACAGTGCATTTTTAATTGTCAAGAAAGCTTTTATTTCTTATGAAACAGAATGAGAACTCTTACATGATCAATATCTCAGATGTTGACTTTCTCTTTTCCTTTCAGCTCCAGGAAAGGCATCATGTTAGTAAACATCATACAAATTTTTGCAGAACTTGGATTTCACTGGTTTAGTAATAGATTAAATTGCTAACCTAACCATAAAAAAGACATAACTAAAATGTAGAAGTTCAATATAGTTCGTACATTAATCACAGGCAAATTAAATTACTACTAATGCAGAAGAAATACATAGAGACCAGTTGGAAGAAAAAAAAAATCTAAGAATGAACATAATCACAAAAGACCATAATGAAAGTAAATCTCGCATTAGAAAAAAGTTATTATGTGAACACGGCAAATTGAAGCAGCTCTTAACTATGCAGATGTGCTTGACAGAGAAATTTTAACCATTCTGGAAATTTAGACCAGTCCTGTGAGTACTGACTCTAAAACTTTTTCCTTTGTAAACAGTACCATCTATCACTAAAGAAAGGGGGATTTTTTCTAAGATTTAAGACATATGTTTCTAATTTTAGACTACATTCCATGCTCAATTATCATAACTGAAACTCTCTGGAAATGGTTTTCAATACTAAACATTAACCTTCTCTCTAGTACTTTAAATTCTGTCAACACTTCTGTAAACTGAAGGCAATTTTTGGATATTTACTAAGCTCATAGCCCTGTCCTACATACTTTATACAAGTTATCTCTATTAAACTTCAGAAACCATAAAAAGCAGGCACTACTAATCACCTTTCATGGGTTAGAGCAGTATAGTTCAGAAAAGATAAGACAACCTATTCTGGCCTAAATAGCTGCTTAGCAGAAAGAAGCAGTTTGTGGTCTAGATTCCACACATAAATGTTTTCTCTGCTTCTCTGAAAAAAAAATTGAGTTACAGTTGAGATTCTGATGATTTTTATATTATAGGACATTAGGAAGGACTGTGATGGAAAATCCTCTCCATTTGGATTTCTCTGATCACAGAAGCAGAGTCAAGGGCCTCAGGAAATGGCACCCATGAAGGGGGCCAGGAGGTCATAGAAAATCTTTTGGTCTAGATCTTTAGGGGCATGATTTGTGAGCAGGAAGGAAATAATTACAAGTGACCTTCTGATCATGAAAATAACTATAATTTTCTCTATAGATTCTACATCAATACTTTTCATCCAATTTACTGTCAATGTAAAATAGACCCCCCACTGCGTAGTGTTTCAGCATTCATGTTTTCTCCAGACCCCAACAGTCCTGGAGGGCAGGAGGAAGCAGGTCTAACACGGGGAGCCTAAATTGTGTAGCAGCTCCTCACCAGACTACGTGCTCATCACATGACTCAGGCATGTATTTATTAGTCATTGCTGTAAAAACTGTTACAGTGCAGCTCTGCAGCTCTCTGTCTCAGCTACACTGGGGAAACATCTACACAGAATTTCTAGGGTCCTGATAGCAAGAAAGGCTCAATTCTAGGTCTAATTCCACATCTAAAATTGAAGCGGAATCTGTATCAGTATCCACTCTATAGTTAGTTTCCATATTACCACTTTAAAGTAAAGACAAAAATATCTGTATGAGTACCCATTCTACTTGAAAAAGTGCAAATTTTTTTTTCTTTACAGGCTGGAATGGAGCTTGAATCTGAAATGGAGCTTGCTAGCCATAAAAATGTAGGTTTATGTGAGGCTGCATTTCTTTTTCTTTCCTCCCTATTTGCCTCCTTCCTTCCTTTCCCCCCTCCCACATTTTACAGTACAGAGTAATTTCATTCATCCTGGGCTGTTGATATATAGTGCATCTCAATGTCTTTGAATTCTTCACCTCTCCCCTCTCCCAAAGTCTCTTCATCTTTAGATCTCTACATGTTTCTCATTTGCAAAAACATATCATCCAGATTCCTATTATCCGGTCTCTATTTTGCTCTTTATTTGCATTTTGGGATTCTCATATAAGAGAAATAATTTTCTATTTAACCTTCATCTCATTTATTTCACTTAACATTTTTTTTCACTTAACATTACGGTCTCCAGGTGTACCCTCCTCCCTATAAACAACTCTACTTTATCATTCTTTACAGTGGAGTAGTGTTCCATGGTGAACAACTACTGCATTTTCTTTATTTATTTTTTAAAGCTCTTATTTTTGGGTGGTACTAGGGATTGAACTTAGGACCCTAAGCTTGCCAGATATATGCTTATTCTGCTGAGCTCTCTCCCCAGCCCCCTATTCATTTTTGATAGACATCTAGTCTGTTTCCAAGTTGTGCTGCCACAAATATGTGTTTGTATATGTCACTGTTTTCTGATATATTTACATCTTTTGACAAGATACCTAGAAGGGGAATAGCTGAGTCAAATAGGATTTCTAGTTTTAGATTTTTGAGGAATCTTCACATTGATTTCTATAGTAACCATTCTAGTTTCCATTTCCACAAAGTATTTAGAAGTATTCTTTTTTCTCTGTAGTTTTTCTAGTTTTAATGATTGTTTGATTTTTATGTTTTTTCACATCTTTAAAATATTTATATGTATTAGCTTCATGAAAGTGAATCACAGATAACCAGCAACAAGATATTTTTCCCAACGATAGATCCCTGGTGGAGCTACTCATTTCTTCTGTGTTCCCTGCTTCTGGGAGAACTTCATGTACTTCATACATTTCTGGGCCTTGCTCTGGAGCCCACTCTCTCCTAGGAGTGCAGCAACTCTTCCTCTGTGGTGGTCTCCCTCCAGGGATCCCTGGGGATGATCCTCCAGTGGGTGGACACCTACTGCAGGATGGCCAGGCCATTTGTCCTCTTCCTGATCTCATCAACAAAACCAAAGCTTTCAGCTCAAGGCAGGGCTTCATTGATAGGGCACATGTCCACCTCTTCTTTCATTTCTTTGTGAAGCACTTAACCTTCCCTCTTTCACAAGACTGCATACTCAACTGAGAATGTCACTGGTAGCCATGACATACATAGCAGTTGTCAGGCACTGCGGCTTCTCCTACAGAGCATAGAGACACACTTCCTTAATGGTGGCAATCAGCTGTCCCAAGAAGGGCCCATAGCAATCAATGACTGAAGATTCTCCATTCCGGGAAGTCCTATTCTCAGAGCAGCCACGTGGTGGTTCTTGGTTTTCATCTCCAGCAGGACAGCTTCTCTCTCATTCCTGATCCTCTCCTCCCACATCCCCATCTACATGCTTCTGCTTAGCACTTCACCTTGTTCCTCAAGTACACTTATCTCCCTTTTTTTTTTTTTTTTTCAGGACAAATCAGACACTCACGTAGACTCCTCACAGATGGGGCCAGAGACAGTTGCCAGTGGGATACCACTGAGGACCCTGTTGCCCAGGAAGCTGTTGGCTGCCTGGCAAGCTCTGCCACCTGCGCCTGTCCACTCTGAGTTCTGAAAGTCCACACTTCTACTGACCAGTACGTTGGGCCCAGAATTTCTTGAACCAAATGACCAGGTTTGGTTCATGGTGTTTCACCATTTTCTCCCTGTTTGGAGTTGCTCCAGTTTTCCTTTGAATTCCAGCATTTTCTTTTAGGTCTTCTGATGAATCACCTGAGTATTTTTGCCTTCATCCAACAGGGATGTCACTTTTTCTGCAGAATGAATCAAATTGCTGTTTGCTTGCACAATCCTGTTGACTTCTTCTGGAAGGGGCATGGCCCAGACACTGAGCATGGTGAGCTTGCTAGCGTTTGTGATACTGATCAACCTGGACACCTTCAGGGATTTTTGCTCTGATCATCTCTTATTTGCTGTATGACTTGAAGAGGAAGGAAAATTTTTGTCTTGGGGCCCAAGTACAATCCTACTGTACTCTTCAGTGGATAACATTAAACTTTTTTACTTGCCCCAATGACTTCTCCACAGTGTGGCATGTGGCATGCTGTACCTTCGAAAACGTGTGTCTTCTGATGGAAAGAGAACTGAAAAAGCTAGAGCAGGTGCCTCCAGGAAATGCACTAGGAATAGGAGGCCTTTAAGACTTCATGCTAAGATCTTCAGCCCTACCCACCCTTCATCCCACTCAGTTTCAAAAGCACCCCTATTGAGAGAGTTGCTATGGAGCTGAAACATCCAAGAGAAATGCCTCATCTGGTGCAATGAATGAAGTTGTTGAACCATGCTGATGCCGGTGTCTAGATATTAATTCAGAAAACAGGAGAGCATATTGGGTTATAGCAGGGCAAATTCCCTTCACCAATGCTTGGATGACTTAAAAGAAAGTTTTCCAAAAATTCATATCAGTGTATCAGAGCCTGTCATTCCATTCAGAGAAACAATCACGAATCCCCTAAAAATTGACATGGCCAATGAAATATTTGATTTTGTAATGATAGCTATTCTTTCTGAACTAAGCTGAAATCTCAATGTTGTAATTTGCATTTCTCTAGTGGGCAGAGGTGTGGAATACTCTGCATATATTTATTAGCCATTTGTATTCCTTCTTCTAAAAAAAAAGTCTATGTTTTAATTGTCTATGTTTTCATTGTTTTATTTTTTGAAATCTCGTTCTTGAGTTCTTTATATATTTTAGTCATTAGTCCCCCTTCCATAGAATAGAGGACAAAAATCTCTTTCTCATTCTGTAGTTTGTTGCTCCACTCCATTGTTTCTTTTTTTTACTTGTTTCTTCAGGTGCATAGATTTTCAATTTGGTAAAGTCCTCCTTACTGATTGTTTATGCTTTTTTTTTGCATAATTAGGGTGTGACACGGGGTGCTGGGGATCAAACCCCAGTCCTTGCTTAAGCAGGTGCTGAGTCCACTAAGCTATTTCACCGGCCCTCTCCTATTTTGCTTTTTAAAACTAATAGAGCAGCAGCAAAATTCCCTTTAACTCTGATCTCCTTTTATGCCAGACTTTTTCTCTTTTAAGGATATTTGTGATCACATTGGACTCATCCAAACAATCCATACAGTCTTCCTCTTTGAAAATACTTTAATAGCATCTATAATCTCTCATTTCCTATATCTATTTCTCAGGTGCCAGGGAAGAAGACCTGGAGAGCTTTGGGAGCCATTATTTTGCCTATTACAGTACATTTTTCTGGAATTAATATATTCTCATCTGGAAACACAAACTTTAAAGAGTTCACAAAAAAGATCTGACCAACTTTTCCTCTATAAATGTAATGTAGAAACATATTTGGGATAACTCAGGAGATAACTCAGTAGAATAAGTGTCTGCCTGGCAAACCCAAGGCCCTGAATTCAATCCCCCAGTATAAAAAAAAAAAATTTGTTATCTAGTAACAGAACTTTAAATATGAGTCCAAAGAGAAAATGTTTTTCAACTTCAACTGTAAGAAATATTTTACATTTGGGATACCTAATAAAATAATAAACAAAACCACTTTTGATGAGAGAAGTAAACTTTACTGTAATGAAAAAAAAAGTTATAAGCTTTAGGGTCTAAATGTATGAGAGAGGGTAAACAAAGAAGGACCTCCCAGTAGTTGACACATTGTGTCAACTTGGGAAGTTGAAGGCCTGGCTGGCTGGCCTGGCGTGGAGGGCTTGCCCTAGAGTGACTCAGCATAAAAAGGATGTAAAAGGGAACTGATGAAGGTGGGTTTCCTCCACTTCCTCCGCAAACAATTTTTATATCTCTGTGTGGAATTTGGCTTAAAGAGAATTCCTGAAAGGATAGAAATCCTTTCATAACAACATTTACAATTTGCCTGATAAACTACCCAATAACAAATTAAAGAAATGGTTAAGTTTTGACAATTAAATTATACAAAGCTCCAAGTATCACAATCATGAAATCAAAAATAGCCAACACTTGAATGCTAATTCAGCTAAAGGAACACACATACCAAGATTTACTGCCTACAGGTTGTCACACAAGACATATATTATTTTCTGACTTGAATTAGAGGTCAATTTAATAAATTGTCAGATAGATCTTGCAATGTAAGTATAATTACTGACCTCCTTCTGGTTGTTTATGTCTCCAAGTAATTCCTGACACTACCACCCTAAGTCAGCAGCAAAATTAAAAAGGACTTTGACCTGCTTGGTCATATATAAATTATGTCAAGCCTTAATTAAGCTAGGCTATACAGAGAATATTTCCTTCAAAATTGAGCTAAATATTGAACAGATAATGCATTCTTTGCCTAAATCAAATAGGCTACAGAGAAAATTATTTTACAAAGGGCCAAGCAGATTGCTCAGTAGATTAAAGCTCATGCTGAGTCAGGCACAGGGAGTGGGATGCCATGTTGGCCCTGCCCACAGGGTGCACTGAGATGGTTACTGAGATTGGGCATGGTGGTGTGGGCCTGTAATCCCAGCACTTGGGAGGCTGAAAATAGGAGGATCACTATGCATCTGATTTGTGTAGTGAGACCCTTTACTAAATACTTTTAAAAAATAAAATAAAAAAGGAAATTATTCTACAACTTTTAAGAAAATATCAGAAAGCCATCTTTGTGGCTAGATTTAGGGCCCCTTGGCTCCCCACCAATTATAAATATGTTTTAGTGTCATTACTTTTGCCATGGATTGCACTGAGAGTGGTAGATTGGAATTAACCTGGATTGCAATATTGTATCTTTGGAATTACAAGTACTGACTTCTTGGATCCAGACAAGAACCTGGACAGAATTCCTGCAACTGGCACTCAACAGGGCCAGAATGCACAACCCTCTCAACACAACTACCACTAACCAAAATAATGACCACTAACCAAAATCATGTGTGGGTGACCCACTGGATCTTGTGTGACCAATTTAGAGGCAAGGGGAGCATTTTACTCATTTTAGCTTTCAGACCCAAGTAGCAAAAAGGACTCTATTCGTCAAGGGTAACAATGGGGCAAGCTCAGTCTTTATCCGCAGAAAAGATTTAGTTTATTGATTATGAAATTTTTAAAAGATACAGACATTAAGGTGCTGTCTATCCAATTTTTAGATTACTCCACGAGATAGCTACCTTCTATTCTTCTTTTCTCAAAGCCAGTACAGCAGATCTCAGAGTTTCATCTCTGAGATGAAATAGATGAAAACTTTCATGTAGCCAAAACTCAAAGAAGAAAAATTTACCCACAAACTATAGCCACATATAAACTGGTGAAGGGTGCCATCTCATCTTTGCTAGGTAACAGCCCAGGAAGAAATGCAGATCGACAGCAGTTTACCATTACAGTACACTCTACTTGTGCTAGCAAAATGCCTGCGAATAAGGTAATGGAAAGAGAAAAGGACTCTGATGCAAACATAACAAAAGAATCAGATCATCCCCACGGTCAAGTGCCTCCAAATGGGCTGTTGGAGATAAAAGAAGCTTATTTAAAAAGTACACGTTTGCAAGATATTTGTAAAGAGGTGGAAAACTTTTCCAATTTATGCACACACTCAGCTTTATTCTCCATATCTAATTTGGAGGATAATGCCTCAGAGGCTGTGCTGCTCACAATCCCTTTCTCCCCCTTGTTACAGAGTCAGTTCAGTAACAGTCCCCTTGTTCCCCACTTGTGAAAAAGCCGAAGTACATGGAGATGAAAGTTTTGAACCTTTTGCTCTTATAAGACTTAAGCGACAGCATACTAGACAGTGGAGCCCAAGCTCTGTGTACTCTTGCTTCTTTCAATAACCATAATTCAAGGCTTTCAAATAGTGCCAAGTGATATAACACATCTTGCTCACACATGTCTCTCCCACACACAAATCCTACATTTTGAATCAGAATTAAGACTACTCATACCAAAACAGACACACAGTAATCAAAATAGTGAAGATGAAAATCTTAAAGCTATCACATGTGAAATTTTATCTGGTCCAGGTCAATATGCTGACTTAAAAGCTTAGGCCCAGGCTCCACCTCTTCTTTTCATGCAGTGAAAAAGAGCTGCAATGTCATGCATGGATTTCTGTAACAGAGAATGATACAGATAATTAATACTTTATCCAAATACTGCAGGGTCCTAGAGAAACTTACACCCAGTTTGTAGCAATACTAAAAGAGGCTATACACAAGCAGATTCCTCACAGCATCACAGCTAAAATACCTGTTCATCAATTAGCATATGAGGATGCCAATGACGCATGGAAAAGAGCCGTAGCCCCAGTACTTCATACAAAATGTTATTCGCTTGTATTTGGGCATGCCAAGATATTGCTTCTACCACCCTTGCTTCTGTTCTCATGCACAGGTTATACCTAAACACTTTCCTGAGAAATTCAATATGGTTAAATGCTTTAATTGCAACAAGGAAGGACATACTCACTGGAACTGCCTACAGCCTATAAAGGCACCAACCAACTCAGGGAATTTACCTGGTACTCAGTGTCCACGTTGCATGAAAGGTTTTCACTGGGCAAAGATTGTAAATCTAAGTTTCTTAAACATGGCACCATCTTGCAGAGAAACAAACCATGTGCCCAAACTGAGGGCCCCAGTAGCAATAACAAAAGAAGGGTCAGTCAGTACTCCAGTGATTTGGTCCCAATTAATCCAGTTATACTCAGTTCAAACCAGACAAACGATGATCTCGCTACCAGGATGGGTACAAGACCTTAGGTACCTCATGAAGAATCACACAGTTCAAGTTTGATTTACTAGTGGCTTCTTACCTTGATTTGTTGGGTGGAGAAAAACCCAATTTAATTCCCACTGCTATTTCCACTCCTTTCCTTAACCCCATGTGTGAACCTGGTAGAGACGAGCCTTTAAGAAAGAATTTGATTTTCCCCAGAGTATTTCGGTTCCTAAACTATTTATAGCATTAAGTTTAAAGGGAAATCTTTAGTTAGACTGATAAATACAAGAGCTGATGTCACTATAATCAATAGCTAGGGCTGGCCAAATGGTTCAGCAAATTTAGCACCTGCTTAGGCAGATGCAGGGGTCAGAGCTTAATCCCCCACCTGCCAGGCTGGTCGCACCCCCAGACGCTCTGAGATAGTAATTGAGATTGGGCACAGTGGTGCGTGCCTGTAATCCTAGGTCTTGGGAGGATGAACATGGAGGATCACTATGAGTCCAATCTAAGTAGTGAGACCCTGTAGACCCTTACTAAAACATACAAAAAAAAAATCAATAGACAATTTTGCTTGTCTGCTTGGTCAACTGGACTTCCATAGTTCTGATAGGCTTAGGTTCTTACCATTCTGCCTTAAAAAATGTGCTACCTCTTGCATACATTGGCCCTAATGGATAGGAAGGCACTCTAACAGCATTTATCACACCCATTCCAGTCAATTTATTCTTCATAGACCTCATGAAAGAATGGGACACACTCTTCAGAACCTCAGAGGTGTGTGTTACCAGATAGTAGGATGATGGTTAAAATGGAATATCAAGAAAGCAAAGGCTTAGCAAAAAACTTACAGGGCTATACTCTTACAAGTCTGCCTTAATTTAAACAAAAAAAGATGTAAAATTGAATTCATAATGAAGGCCACTGCTCTGTGGAAAAAGTTAAGATTTTTATCAACATTGATAAGGGAACAACTGCAATTGAGTCATCCCAAACCAACTTTATTGCAACTATTTTTAGAATTGCTAGGAGCTGTGTTAAGTAGACCTACTGCATTCTTTCTTGATTATTAGATCTCACTCTAATCTCCCAGGTTCGTTGTCATCAGCTAATTATAAACAGATACTACTGTAAATCTGGTTTTCATTTTTGATAAAGCAAGACAACCCTATAAATTTATTTCTCAAAATTCTAAACATTTGCTAAAGGAATGTAAAATCATCAGAGCCCAAACTAGAGAAATCATAATGTTATGTCTTGCTTGGCAGCTCAGTCCTAGGTCTATTCCTCAACAGAGCTACAATTCCAGAGGTCTTAAAACTGACTGGTCATAGCAACTGATTACTACCCATATATCCTCTTTTAACAAACCTAAATATATTCATGCTTTTATAGATACATGTTCACATTTGCCCCATGCTATCTTCACGCAGATAAACAAAATCATTGTGTCTTACAACATTACTGATCAGCCTTTGCTAACTTACTGTTACAAACATTAAAAATTAATACTGGTTCTGCTCACATTGGTAAAAATTTCAGCTTTCTTGATAACTGGAAGATAAAACATATTGCAGGGACCCCATATGATCCCCAAGAACAAATAATAATTGAACACATATGTCTTAAACTAAAGAATCAACTAGATAAACAAAAAAGGGGGAACACAGAGTCAAAACATTGCTACATATATTTTAACTTTTCTGAATATGGCTTGGTGTGACCTCCAAACAGATGTTTGGAATGGTCTGGCATCACTTTTAAATTGGGGCCTAAGGTACACTTATGTTTCCACAGAAAATCAAGAGACATTACAACCATCAGGATGTTCTGGGGCCAGAATCTGTCCCATCTACACAACACATCAAGCTCTCTGCCAAGACCTCAAGAAATGAACCTGCCAGTACATCATCTGCCTTACTGGGAAGGCCTGCAGCAGACCATTCGTGAAGCTTGCCACATAGTTAACAGTGAGGGATTGATTCAATCACCCCATAATCTTCTCTTTACAATGCCTAATCTTATAGTAGCTTGTCTGTGTACTCCTGTGGTTCAAGGATAAGTATATTGGGCCTACATACCTAAAGCATCCTGACTTAGATCTCTTACATGAATGGACAGGCCCCTAGAGGTCTTCCATTCTACAGAAAGCAATACCCCTATGTATATTATTCTGCCTGGCCTACAAATTATAGTGCATTTGTAAAAACAGACTAAGCTTAATGTCACAACTCATTTTATATTTCCACCTTTGTGTGTAGGCCATCTAAAGAAAGATTCTATCCCTTATATGCCAGTTACAGATCAGACATGGAAAGTGCAATTGTCTAAAGGATGATTTGCCTTATTAACTTTAAGTTCTATTCCCACACAGGGAAATATTGTAAGAAATTTTATGTAAGCACCGTGCACTATCCAGTTGCTCCAGTGGAGCTTCCACTATAAGAAATTTTAAACCTAACATTCCTATCTGTACTCCAGAAGCTCATGCCACTCACTTTGAAGAAGGTGATTTGGGCACATGGCAGACTTTCAGGGATATACACCCTGGATGGACTATCTGCAAATGTAGTTATTCCTTTATAGACTGGTCCCCTATAGGATTCCTTCTAGGAGAAAATCAAGATCGGCACAGGATTTCTTTTGCAGACTCCTCCCACTATATCATGATCTCAGAGGCCTTGTCCAATGTTATATGGTCAGGTAGAGGCCTCAATTCTCCAATGCCCGAACTCATTCTCAGTGACAAAAACAGGCCCATACAATATGTATGGTGTTTACATAAACTAGCCCTATCCTTTCATGCTAGACAGCTGCAGACTGGGTACCTGCAGGTACTAAATGGAGGAAAGGTCAAAGTAATATTGCAATGTCATAAATACATAAAAGGAAATATATGTGTTATGATTCTCATGCATTATTGATAAGGAAGGTAGAGTGTAAACCAAATATGTTCTCATGTACTAATTGTTATCCAATCCATTCAGTCATACCTAAACATCTTTCCAACTACTCCATGGTAGTAATCATGAGCAGAATGCCTAGAGTTTGGCTTCCTGTCGATCTAACTGAGCCTTGATTTCATTCACTTACTTCCCTCTTTGTAGAGACCTTAATTAAAAGCTTTAGCAAATGGACCAAGAGGATGCTGGGATTTATTATAGTAGGGATAGCTTCCTTTGTACTTTTGATAGCTTATGCAGTTATTGACTCTGTGTGTTAGCTTACTTCATAATAACTTCTCACCTTATAAACAACTGAACAAGAATTCCTGGTGACAGCAGGAATTTCTGAGAAATATTAATACAAAGTTAATAACCCAAGCAATCATTCCAGAAACCTCTGTCCTTTGGATGGAAGATCAAATTGAAAGTTTATGCTGACAACAAGGTTGAAAATGTCACTATAATATTACTTGCTTTTGTATCACTCCATTACCACATAACAAAAGTCTTCATCCTTGGGGATTAATCAAGAAACATATCAAAGGAGTGATCCATCAAATAGATGGATATAGATGTTCTTTAGAGAAAAGTGTCATTAATGTCACAGCAGATGGCCACTTTTGATGCCCAGATTAAAGACTGGGATAAGTTTGCTGATACTATAGAGTAGTTGAATCTATTTGCATATCTCAAAGCTCACTTTTGGTTTTATATTAGAATTGACATACTCATTCTCTTGTTTATAATAATTACCATTAAAGTGTATCACAGAGAATTCTCATTCAAGAACAGCTATGGGCTAGGTGGCCACAATTGACAGTGCTCCAGCTTTTTCCAAACAAAGAAGGGGAACTGTGGAGGACCACCTAAGCAGCTCTCCTTGAAAGAAGAGCAATTGTCTCCATTTTGGCTGAGTCTGGCCCTATTTCCTTGTATTGATATGTACAGAGTTGGCTAGGACTTCAGCTTAGCCTTTCAATTGGCCTTAAGCAATGTATATTCGTCTAGCTGAGGTGCTGGGGATAGTCTTTGAAGGTGCCATGAGTGTTTCCCTGGTGACTTACACCTGCTGTTCTTTAATTTGAACTGGGTAGAGACAATGCAGAGAGCCAGCTCTCCATGCTGGGATGGATCCTTGAGACAGAGGCTATGACTTCCTGGGGCTTGAATGATTACATCAGAGCTAAAGCACCAGACCCCCAAAACATTAGATACTATCTCAATAGCATAATGCAAATCACTTTCTCTGCTTATGGCAGAGGTAAACATAGGCCACCAACCTAGCTCAGCTCACAGTACTCACCTACTTCCTACAATTCCCAGTCATTCTTCCTCAAGTCATTCCTCCTTCACTGAATAAAACCCAGATGCAGCCCTGGGTTGGCCTCTTTGTTCTGGAAATCCATCTTTATGGCTGAGCGTAGGGCCCCTTGCCTCCCCAATAATTATTTTTAAAAAGAAGATACTTATAATTGTTTATAGGAAATATTCTCATTATGAAAATAAAAGCATCCAATATTGCATTTTTGTACACGCATTGCAACAAAAGATACTTCTAGGAGAAAATATAATATCAAAGAAAGGAATTTCATCAATAAAACAAGAGGAATAACTTCTTGATATAGAATTAGTGGCACACTTCAAAGTGTATTTTGTTTCAAAAATCTGTAACAAATCCTAACAGAAAGTTTGGTCTTTTAACCAGATATTAAAACTGCCAACTCTACCCCACTGGTTTCCATATTCATAAACAAAATAAAATTATACTAAAGCAATGGTGATATGTCCCTTTAGAACACTGTTCCCTCTGAGGAAATTATTTTATAGTTTGCTATTTCATTCTTCTGAAATCTCAGTGAAAGTCAGAAAACTTTTATTGACTTTTAAATTTGAAAGATATCATTAGTCAACAAAGGAATTCTGCACTGTTACAGCACCAGAAATTCCAGCTTATGTTGCCAAAGGCTTTACTGATTTAATAGGATGATTTCATCCATCTTGGGATGTAAAATGAACGTTTATGTTTCTTCAGGTGCTAGAACATGGCAACCTTAATATCCTCAAAGAGTTAAGTCTTGAGGGATTTACCATGAGAGACTTTACCCACACTTCTAAGTTTTCCAAGCTAGGAAAACTATTAAAATAAGAAAAATGTAAAATGGCAAGTACCTTGAAGTGAGGCTTTGGCAGCAGGATATGGTGTTAAATGAAGCTAACCAATTTCCACTCTGTAGTTTTGATGGATATCCAGAGGGCCTTTTGCAAATAAAACAAAATGAAAGGAATAAAAGCTGAGTGATCATTTTGTCAAGAGACCTTTGGTTTATACTGCAGTTCAATTTTGGCAAGTCAATATCAGAGAGTCCAAGAAATACTAAAGAACTTCTCTTCCCCCAAAGCTCATTTCATCTTTTCCAAAAGTACACCCTAATGTGTGCATTTCATCCATTTACTGAAGGCCTACTTCACTTGTGTAAGAGAAAACATGTCTGTCTCAATCATAGTCTATAGACATCTTTATATACTTTTATATAAGGGCACAGTGTTCTGTATGTACCAGTTTTTGTGAATTAGTTAACTTATCAAAAATATTTTCTATTTCTTAGTGTATACATGCTAAATCTGAGAATACAGTTCCTACCCCATGAAACTTATGTCCACCTGTTAGAAGCAAACCAAGATGGTAATTATATATTTTAGGTAGGATAAGCACAGTACAGCAGAGTAGGCTATTATGAGACCTATTAATGACGTTAGCTCCATGGGGTTTTCTAAGCGTGGACATGTAAGTTGGTTGTGAAGACTGAACAGGTTTCAGAGCAGAGAGCTAGGAGCCAGAAGGAGAAAAAAGGTGATTGTCAAGGCTGAGGGGACAACGCTAGCACTAAGGGAAGTGTTGCAAGGTTTAAAATGGAAATAAAGTCAGAATTAAGGTTTACTGAAAGTAAGAGTGAATGTTTGTTTGATCAGTCTTGCATGCATAAATCTGGCAATTTGAGCAATAAATTTGATGATGATGCATAAAAAGCAACCACTGTTAATTTTCTATTCTTGTTTTGAAATCTTGCACTATTTTTATTGTTTTATTTCATTTTGTTATTGTTTTTGTTCTTCTTTATCTTTGTCTTTTATTTTATTCTTTAAAAAAGTCAGAATATGTAAATTCAACAATGTGGGATTATCATGCCATGAGAAGCAGAGAGAAACAGGAAGAAGTTAGATGATCCTAGGCTTGGTAACCATGTTGAGAATATTACTTTTATTCCAAGATCAATAACAAACTACTGAATAGTTGCTATGGTTTGAATGGCCCACCAAAAAACATGCTGAAATTTTAGCCACATTCTGAGGTATGAAGAGATTGGATCACTTGTGAAATTTAAGAGGTGACAAGATAACAAGGCTCTGCCTACATAGCTGCTTTAATCCAATATGAATTAATTGATTTATGGATTATCAACAGAGACAGTGCAAGCTTTCACTTGGCAGCTTCTCCAGCCCACCATGGACGTTCTGTGTTATCTGGAGATGACAGCTCCCGCTGGGAAGACAACGCTCACTAGAGTGCACCCTTCAACCTCAGATCCCTGGCCAACAGAGCATAAGAACTAAATCAATTTATAAGGTACTTAGTTTGTGGTATTCAACTATACCCATGGAATTTGGACTGAGATAAAAGTGTTAAATAATGTACTAATGCAATCAGATTTAATATTAATATGTAATTTTGGCTACAGTGTGTAGAATGCATTTATTGTTATAATGAAGCATTCATTTCTCATACATTCAGATTCCCCATACATAGTAAATTAAAATAAAAGTGAATGCAAAAGTTTAATTAAAAAAATAAAGACGTATTGATAAAGTGAGTTCAATTGCAGCCTGTTCTGCGTAGTGAAACTCTGTCTCAAAAAGGCACATACACAATAAAATCAAATAAAATAAATAGAATTGAATAGAATAGAATAAAAATATAGCAATTAACCTGAATTCAGCAGGCACAATTATGTGATTTGATTGAAAATTACAGATGGTCTCTCATTGAAATTATAATCTCTCTTTAACCAACAAAATACAGACTCCAAGATCATATTTATATTTATTTATCTACTAATTTATGTCCTAGCATCTATATCTATCATTAGCATCAGATGCTCAATCCATTACTTACTAAACAAATGAATAAACAAACAAGCAAATAAAAATTTACCTTCAATCACTTTATACTAGTATAAATAGTATAATTATATTATTCATGCAACTCACAATCCCTGCTATCATCTCCTTATATATTCTTCATATTCCCAATCGTTCATCCAAATTTAACACAAAAATGTAAGAAGGGGGGCAGGGAGACAGCTCAGTGTTCTAAGTGCCTGTCTGGCAAGTACAAGACTTAGGTTCCATGCCCGCTACCACATGCTACACAGGCCCTGTGGCGTGCCAGCCCCTGAAACTGGGTGTGGTGGTGCATACCTATAATGCCAGTGCTGGGGAGGCTGTGACAGGAGGACCACCATGAGTCCGAGCTGCATAGTGAGACCCTTTACAATATAAATAAATAAATAAATCTTTTCTCAAAGTCATACAGTAAACGCATTTCTAAGTGGTATCAAGTAATAATGAAAAGACAGACAAAGCTCCAAATTTTCAAGGAGATTATGGAGCCACAGAGGAAAGAGATCGAAGTTCTATAGTGTGCCTGGGGAGAGTCACATAAAGAGAAAACTTTCTCTCAGGCTCTCACAGAGAGTGAACTGGTCAAGCATTGGCTGTGACTCATCCACATGGATGACACAGACAAAGGATCTACAGAATAAGGTACAGGACTACAAGATAAACTCTGAGGAGACTTCACTGACCTCATCAGAAACAAAAATTACATGTGTTAGTATATAGGTCTTGCTCTATCTTGGTCTTAACCATCCAGCAGAAAAGTATAAAAAT